>JAVJIF010012544.1:0-129686 GCA_038442645.1 Agave tequilana | reverse complement strand
CCGAAATTCAAGTATCTCGGAACGAACCAAAAATTTTACAAAAATCAAGAATAATATTTTAAGACTCATGGTGAAATTCGTTTGAAGAAATAATTTATGGTTTTAAAACTAAAAAAATCCCGGAATCAGTTATCTACCGACTCCGTTGGAATTTCATAAATTCATAAAATTCTCAGAAAAAGTATTTAGATAGAGAATATGATTATAAGAAATAAGTCTAAAGGACCTTCTAAAATTCCTAAACTGTTTGTGAATAAAAAAAATCCGAGAATCGATCAGCGGCACTGGTCGACACCGGTTTTGAAAATATTTAATTAAATTCAGGAAAATTCCAGAAAATCATAGAAAATATATAATATTGGAAAATGATTTTTAAAAACTGAAATCGGTCAAATACAGGAAGTAAATCGAAAAATACGATCGAAAAACTGAATACGCAACTAAGTACGTATTCCGGGAAGGGGTATTACACAAACTCCTCAAGATTCCTCTAAATAAGAGTTGAGGTGTGTGTTGGCTCTCTTGGTTGAATACTAGTGTTAACAAACAATTCCCAAGCATATATCAATAAAGCACAATATGAATATCAAGCATGTAAGGATAAATAGAAGCATGCAAGATATAAATAAGGAGATAGAGAGAGAGAGAGTGCAATCGCAAACACAAGCGATTGTTTCGAGGTTCGAGCACCCTTGCTCTACATCCCCGCCTTCACATTTAAAGGATTTTCACTATAAATCGATCCCACCGAATCACTCAGTGCCACAACACCTACAAGCTCTCGGACTCCCTAGTCCGTACACACCGCAAGCTCTCTAGCTCGCCGAGGCCGCACCTCAAACAAGGAGTTCACACATGAACTCGAAACTGCAAACCGCAAGTCCGCCTCCTCAAAGTACAAGAAAGATGGAACTTTGATGATCACAACTCTTGATCACCTAAAATCCGATCACAATAAACTCTCCTATATGTGGATATAGCAGTGGATGGCTCAAGTGTTGTGAGAAAAACAAGGATGGAATGTGTGGAAGAAAAACTCAAGAAATCACTTTGAAAATCACTCTTGATAAACTCTCCTTTTAATTGGAAGTATTGGCTTAAAACAAGTGGAGAAAACCTATTAAAAAGTAGGAAAAACTGTTGTAAAAATCCACTTGAAATCTTATCCAAAACAGCCCCAAATGCCCCAATTATAGAGTTAGAAAAACTAGCCGTTGGGAGCCAGATGGCCTGACGGTCGACCGCCCGGTCGACCGCCAACAGTCAGATTTCTGACCGTTGGGGCAGCGGTCAACCGTCCTGGTCGACTGATCCTCTGGAACAGAGAGCAGGACTCTCTGCCGGTCGACCGGCCCGGTCGACCGTGGCTTTCCAGAGAGCAAGGCTCTCCAGTCGGTCGACCGTCCCGGTCGACTGGCCCCCAACCAGACTCGTGCACGTCTGTGCACGTCGCGCGGTCGACGGCTGAAGCCAGTTCAGGGATTTAGAAAAAGAAAACTTGGTCATTTTGGCTCAAATAAAATCCCACAAAATTACTAAAAATCTACAAAAATAGTTTTACCAATATACTTTGATAAACAAACATGCTTGCACAAAATAAAGGCATGTTACAAATAATTTGGACTATTTTTGTAACTTGGAAATTTTGGTCAAAAACAAAAACGGTATTTTCTAGAATTGATTTTTCCAAAACTTGTTTTCAAAATTCTCCAAAATACAAAACAAGATATTTAAACTCATTTGAAGCATAGTATGTATGGATATGATCCACTACACAAACATGGTGAAATATCTATGTTTTTGACATTAATCTCTAAATATGGTTTTGGTTAAAACATAATACTTGAATACCAAAAACAAGCACAACTCAAACTGGTTTGGTTTTGGTTAAAAGTCTTTTCTAAAACAAACTAAATCAAGAGTGTGTGTGTATATGTATACTTGAGCAATCCACCACTATTCTATCCTTTACATTTTATCTAAAAGAAAAATCTTATAAAAACAAACCAGACACAAGTCTTCATTTTCTTGAAGTCTTCACTTGAAGTCTTCTCATCTTCTTAACTTGGTCCAAACACGATCCAAAGAGTTAAACTCCTCTTGAGTACTTGATGTGGTCTTGATGCACAAGCTTTTGAATCAAACCGTGCTAGCTCCAAAACTTGACTTAAATCCTTTGTTGAAGCTACACACCTACTAAGATCTTGATCAACAAATCTAAAACTAATAAACACAAGATCATTAGTACTATAACTACATGAGTTGATCATCATCAAAACTAGAGTGATGGACCTTTGGGCCAACAACCTCCCCTTTTTGATGATGACAAAACTCATGAAGTTATATATGCATGGATTAAAGTAAAGCTCCAAAGAAGCTCCCCCTTAACTCATGCAAACCAAATAAACAATAAATATGCAATGAAACACATAAATATGTATGCAAATGTATGGAGATAAAATGCATAAGCAAGCATGAAAACACATCAAATTCTTTTTCTCCTATTTGCAACATAAAACATATATATGCATAAACATAAATACTTCTCCCCCTTTATGAATAAAGTAAGGAAAACATGCATATAAACTAAATACTTCTCCCCTTTTGTCATCATCAACAAAGGGGTTAAAGTAAAAATTAAACTAACAAAAATTTTCTCCCCCTTTTTGTCCAAAAACATAGAATCAATAAAGGGGTAATCATAAAAAATCAATAAAAGGTATATGCGATATACATTCATGAAGAGGAAGACGCTAAGTTAGCTACCCTATATATATACATTACATGAAGGAGGGATGACAAAGCCCTAATTCACATAACACATAATCTGTAATGCATAAGAGGAGATGTGAAGCTCCCCCTACACACGGGTACCGCATAAGAAGAGTTGTCAAGCTCCTCAATATAAGATACACTCAACATAAATCTATATGTAGAAGAGATGTTAAGCTCTCCTTGCATAAAGGCAATACAACTCAAAAAATGTTTTGATTTTAATTGTTCAAACAAAAATTTTGAATTTTTCTCAATAAAACAAATTTTGAGATATCTTAGTAAATTAAAAAATTTTAAGGTACCACTTGTAATCAAATTTAAGATACCAATTGTAAAAAAAATCATGTTGATACAATTGTAAAATAAACATTACAAATTTTGAATTTTTCAAATAGGCAATACATATTGATACCAATTGTAAATTTATAACAAATTTGAAATAGAAACATATTGATATCAATTGAAAAGCCATGCATAAGCTTTATTAAAATGTCATTGAGATACCAATTGAAAATAAAGCTTAACTTAAGCTTAGCATAACTTTGTACTTTAAAAATGTAAATCAATTGTAAAGCAAGTACACGAAAAAAATATATATATGCATGAGAAAGAATACCAATAGCAATTGATATTATGGAAATAATGAAGCATACATATATAGAAAACAAAATATGAGTATATACAAAATTATCAATTTAGATGCCAATTGAAAAGATCCAACAATACCAATTGAAAATAACAATGTAAATCAAGTATATAATTCATAACCTACCACCCTTTATATGCACAAGGTAAAGAATTTCTAATAAAGCTTACAAGGCATACTCGCCCAGCCATCCGCCCATTAATGGTGTAGAAGGGGTTTTCGAAAATAGGGTTTGAAAACATTTTATAGTGAAAACCACTACCCAATTGAAGAATAATAACTAGTAAAAATAATTTTTGAAATACTAGTTAAAGATCCTTCAAAAACATGAAATCAAAACATATGTATTTCATGAATCATACCAAATACACAAGATTTGACACTCAAAATCGATAAAGCTCAAAATATGTTCATGAAACTAGGTCATGACAAAACAAAAGAAGTGTGAGTGTTCAATAATTATGTAAATTGCATTTTTCATGAAAATAGTCAATAAAGCTCAAAACCAAAAGTCATTTTATCAAAAAAAAATAAAAAATCATTTTCATTTAAACATAACTTCTAGGTATATGTATGAATTATCCAAAACTAACAATATGCATACATATCCCAAACATAAAAAGAGTCTATGATATAATTTGCATGAAGGCAAGAGACTCAAAAAGGGTATACATGTATATTTATTAGATTTGAATACAAAATACATATACATGAAGTAAAACCATAAAAATAGGCAAAACAAGTGTAAATGAGGGAATCATCAAAACTAGGATATATATGTGCGTATAATGAGTACAAATGAACAACGAAGTGCAAACATATATAAATCAATTTGTTGCTCACTATTTGTACATGTATAAATATAAGTTTTAACAAAAACTATATTTAAACAAGTATTTACCACAAGAAGCAAAAAACAAAACATGAACATGCTAAAGATCATCATGTATGAACAAGCATGTAAATAAACTAGGAGTTTTTAGAGATAGTTACCAATCCAAAGAACTAAGCTCCAAACCTCCAAAACATGGTGGTTGTCCACCAAACCTTCTTGATAGCGGTGCATCAAATATGTGTCCATCAAGTCCATGTGCATCCACCATCAAGGCACTATCCCTCTTACGTTTTGTGAGAGCCCTCACCTACATCAAAAATCAAAGGTGGGATTTTGGTACGCATTTTCTTTGGGTCCTTGTGGGTTAGCTTTGTAAGGAACCCAAATATTTTTATAACAAAATTGAAAACATTTATCTTATCATAACAAAATTTTGCTAAATGGCCTTTGCGGCCACAATGTGTACACTTGTACACCTTAGTATGCATATGAGTGTGAGTGTGAGTGTGAGCATGACGTTCAACATAAGCATATGCATGATGAGGATGATGTGCCTGGACATGTGGAGCTTGTTTCTTTGAAAACAAGGACTCCAATTTAGAATGATTCAATGCACATGTGCTCAAAGTTGAGCTCAAACAATTTATTTTATTTTTCAAATTGTTAATCTCATTTTTATCGATGGTGGCATGAAAAGCATGGTGAGATTGACAATCATTTTTCTTTTCTTTTGAAAAACATTTTCTTTTTCATTTTCAATAATTTTTCTTTTTAAAGAAGTGTTTTCTTGAACTTCTTTTTGTTTTTCCACCAAAACAATTTTATTTTTCAAATTAGTGTTTCCTTCACAAAGATCACTTAATTTAGAAAGCAAGGAAACATTCTCATTTTTCAAAATTCATTCTCTTTTTTAAGGCATGCAACTTTATTTTTAAAAGAATCATTTTCTTTTAGCATGCAATCAAAATTCTTTTCAAATTTTTATTATCTTTCTTAAGCATGTCATATTTTTCAAGTAATTGTTGACAAAATGAAGTAAGCTCATCATATGACATGTCATTATCTTCTACCTCGGATTCGGTAGTTACCTCAAGGGGGTTATCCCCTTGGACCATGTAGCACACGATGGAGGTGTCACTTCCAACATCCGAATCGCTTCCCGCATAGTATTGTTCTTTTTCGCCAAGGGAGATGAGGGTGTTCCATGCTACAAAAGCCGAATCAATGTTAGAAACACTAGATAAATAATCATCATTTAGGGTTGATTTTATAGCATGAAGGGCTTTTGCATTAGCCTCGAAATTATTACCATTTTAAACAATATGAATTTTTAGTGATGGCAAAATAAACATGAATGCCTAGGCCTTGAGGTACAAGGACATCTTCACCTTCCATATATGGATGTTAAGAATGTCAAAAGTGGGAGGTGACATGAAATCCATGGTGTGTGTACAAATATTGTGATTAGCCTAAAATGAGGATCTTTAACTCTAGGTTGTAAGACCCAAATCAAGAGCACTTGGCTTTGATACCAATTGTAAAATCACCTAGAGGGGGTGTGAATAGGTGATGGCTAATCTAATGGTCACTAAATGCGGAATAAAAAAACTTATATGACCTAAACTAAAATTCTTAAGCTAAACACCACGTATAACACAAGAGTGTAGCCAACTTCCCCGTGAAGGGCTCTAGACTAACTCCTCAGGGTTCCTCTAAATAAGAGTTGAGGTGCCGCGTTGGCTCTCTTGGTTGAATACAAGTGTTAGCAAACAATCCCCAAGCATATATCAATTTAGCACAATAAGAATATCAAGCATGTAAAGATAAACACAATAGAATCATGCAAGATATAAAAAGAGAGAGTGAGCAATCACAAACACAAGGGATTTGTTTCGAGGTTTGAGCACCCTTGCTCTACATTCCCGCCTTCACACTTGAAGGATTTCCACTATAATCGATCCCACCGGATCACTCGGTGACGCAACACCTACAAGGAGTTCCCACTAGAACTCTTGGACTCTCTAGTCCCGTACACACCGCAAGCCCACAAGCTCGCCGAGACCGCACCTCAAACACCGAGTCCTCACCAGAACCCGAAATACTGCGAACCCGCAAATCCGCCTCCTCAAAGAACAAAGATGAACTTTGGTGATCACAACTCTTTAATCACCTAAAATCCTCTCACAACAAACTCTCTTATATGTAGATATAGCATTGATGGCTCAAGTGTTGTGTGAGAAAATAAGGATTGAGATGGTGGAGGAAAACTCAAAGAAATCTCTTTTAAAACACTCTTGATAAACTCCCCTTTTGATTGGAAGTATTAGCTCTCAATTTAGTGAAGAAAACTCTTTAATGAAGTAGGAAAAACTGGCTCAAAACCCACTAAAAAATCTTATTAAAAATAGCCCCCAAATGCCCCAATTTATAGAGCTAGAAAAACTAGCCGTTGGGAGCCAGATGGCCTGACGGTCGACCGCCCGGTCGACCGCCAATGGTCAGATTTCTGACCGTTAGGGTAGCGGTCGATCGTCCCGGTCGACCGATCCTCTGGAACAGAGAGCAGACTCTCTGCTGGTCGACCGGCCCGGTCGACCGTGGCTTTCCAGAGAGCAAGGCTCTCTGGTCGGTCGACCGTCCCGGTCGACCGGCCCTCCAGCCAGACTCGTGCACGTCTGTGTACGTCGCGCGGTCGATCGGCCCGGTCGACCGGCTGAAGCCAGTTCAGGGATTTTAGGAAAGAAAACTTGGTCATTTTGGCTCAAATAAAATCCCACAAAATTACTAAAAATCTACAAAAAGTTTTACCAATATACTTTGATAAACAAACATGCTTGCACAAAATCAAGGCATGTATAAATAATTTGGACTATTTTTGTAACTTGAAAATTTTGGTCAAAAACAAAAACAGTATTTTCTAGAATTGATTTTTCCAAAACTTGTTTTCAAAATTCTCCAAAATACAAAAACAAGATATTTAAACTCATTTGAAGCATAGTGTGTATGGATATGATCCACTACACAAACATGGTGAAATATCTATGTTTTTGACATTAAGCTCTAAATATGGTTTTGGTTAAAACATAATACTTGAATACCAAAAACAAGTACAACTCAAACTGGTTTGGTTTTGGTTAAAATTCTTTTGTAAAACAAACTAAATCAAGAGTGTGTGTGTGTATGTATACTTGAGCAATCCACCACTATTCTATCCTTTACATTTTATCTAAAAGCAAAATCTTATAAAAACAAACCAAGACACAAGTCTTCATCTTCTTGAAGTCTTCACTTGAAGCCTTCTTATCTTCTTGACTTGGTCCAAACACAATCCAAAGAGCTAGACTCTTCTTGAGTACTTGATGTGGTCTTGATGCACAAGCTCTTGAATCAAATCGTGCTAGCTCCAAAACTTGACTTTAAATCCTTTGTTGAAGCTACACACCTAGTAAGATCTTGATCAACAAATCTGAAACTAATTAAATACAAGATCATTAGTATTATAACTACATGAGTTGATCATCATCAAAACTAGAGTGATGGGCCTTTGGGCCAACACAACTGACAGGAGGGGCGACACGACAGCGCGCGTCAGGCGACGCCACGGCGCGGCCGTACTATGGCCGCGAAAACGCTGCCATAGCCGCGTTTCCACTGCTCTAGTATGGAGCCACATGCCAGGATTTGACGCGCGACTCTGTACAGCCCCTCTGGCGCCCATTTTACCTATAAAAAACCCCCTTTGTGTTCTGTATTGAAAGATATCAAGAGAGTAGGGTCATGTTGTAGTTTAGGCTAGTTTATTTTAGTTCTTTTTCTTCTTCCTCTTTGTATTTTCTATTTCTTTTAGATTTTGTAATAGGAAAGAGAGTAGTACATAGGATGAAAGCAAGGGTTCATGTAAAGGAAGGTGACAATCTATGAAAGGTTCCCTCTTTATCTCTATTGATTTTCTTCTCTCTAACTCTTTACTTCTTTAGCTAATTTTCTCTCATGGTAACTAACTACTAACCACTAACTTACTAACTTCTTACTTGATAATCTACATGAATCTAATAGCCTCTACTTGGCCTTTCTCTTGCAAGAGCCATTGGTGGCTCATGATGATGGATCAACACTCTAACATCCTAACTCTCTAACAAACTAACATTACTTTATTCCAAACTCTTTACTTGTTTAGCTAATTTCCCTCATGGCAGCTAACTACTAACCACTAACTTGCTAACTTCTTACTTGATAATCCACATGAATCTAATAGCCTCTACTTGGCCTTGCTCTTGCAAGAGCCATTGATGACTCATGATGATGGATCTAACACTCTAACATCTTAACTCTCTAACAAACTAACATTACTTTATTTCATGCTTACTCTTGTTTAGTTTTGATGGTTTAAGTGCAGCTTGAACTTATTGTTGTGTTTGGATGTGAAAGTTATCGTATGGGTCATGTTTTGAAACGCTCTTAAACCAAGGACTAGTGATGGCTAAGGATACATGTGAGGCAACTATCACTAAGAGATTAGTATGGTTAGTGGAGTCATTAGTAGTTAGTAGCCATGAGTTTTCTTTCTTTTTCACTTTATTTTAGAAATACTATCAAAAATTACAAATATATTCTTTTCTATGTTTCTCACTTCTTTGTGTTTCACCGTACTTCTCTTTTCATTCTTTGTTTTCTTTTCTTTTCATTCTTTCAAACATTGAAGAACACTTAACATACACGTGAACATACCGTGTAAGCTTCTATCGCCTCCCGTCCTTGTGATTTGACTCGTTTTAGCCTCTATGCTATAACGGAAGTATCGAGGAAGCCAAAGCACGCACACTTTAAATATTATTTTTAAAACATACACTTTTTGTGTGTGGTTTTCTCCTGATCAAATTTTGGCGCCGTTGCCGGGGATGGGAACGGTTTGATTTCATGTTTTTATTAACTTTTCTTCTTTATTTTTGTGTGCAGGTCAAATTCTTTAGCATTGCAGAAGTCCACACTTTCTCTTGTATGGTTGAAAAAATTCTTGTATATTCTTATATTCTGCTGCTAGTTTTTATTTATATTACCTTTTCATTGTAATAATTTTAAGAACTAAAATATGGTAATTGGATGCTTTAAAACGGTTTAGACATTTGCATCTAGCACGTCTCGATTTAAATTCCATATACTGTATTTTGTTCTTGTGTTGTTGTGATGTTGCGGAGGTGTACATATTGCGTTACATATAGTTAGGAAATTTACTTGCTTTTTTGTATTCATTCTTATCTATATTGCACACTTGCGCGAATTGAACTTAAGGGCAAAACCCATGACGACATAAGGTGGGGAAGTCATTACCCTCCCTTAGCCCAAAAATCACCTCCCCACTCACACAACCCAAGCCTAAATAAAACTTACTAGACGTTGGCCCCTAGGGACATCTCGGACTCATTTAGGATATAGGCCTAAGGAGGAAGTTGTTATAAGCTGACTCTTGTATCGATGTTTAAGGTTGGGGATTGAGAGGCAAAACCTCGAAGAACAGTAATTTTTCATAATTAGGCTCGTTGCTCCGGCACGGATACCTTCCACTGATTTTGCCCCTACCTGGCCAATTAACTCATAGTCAGATTCGACAATATACCCCCGTGGACAGTCTAACCAGTTAGGAGTCTTCTAGTTTAAGTCAACTCTAGCATAGGCTTGTTTTCTTTTTCTTTTTCTTTTTTTTGTTTGTTTGTTTTCTTTTTTTCTTTTTCTTTTTTGTAAATTGTGAAATAGATTTTAACAACAACAATTTTTTCAATCATAATATGAATCCATATTTCACTCCGACCTCATTTGACTCGGATAACTCTGACCCGGCTATGTACAATATGAACTAATCATATAGGTCGGATTGGGATTATTCGACTCAATACGACCCATACCCCCAATCTTATGACCATAATTTTTAAAATAATTTCAACTCTTCACAGAGTCAATGAGGACTCACCTCTCCCGAGTCAAATTGTCAACCACATTGTTCACAATTTTTACAATATTCATTCCCCGATTCTCTTCATATCCTCCTTTTCTTAAACACCAATTGAAGAAAAATCATCATTGCAAAGGACTTTGGAAGAAGTGATAGAGGCCAAAAAACTATTTGAAAACATGATGGCCTCATCATGTCCACAAAATTTCCAAAATTCATATAGTCCTTTTCCAGAATTACTCAACGAAAAAATCATTGTGGGAAAAAACTATAGAATTCGTGCAAGGACCGAGTGAATAATCAAAAATATGACTGAGTTCTCATGTCCATCAGATGTTCATATGACTCAAGAATCATGCCATTTTGGAAATCCAGCTTCAATTTCATCATACCAACCTGAACTTGGCCAACATCCAATTCCTGATACTTTGGCAAGTTATTCATTTTCTGAAATTAAACTTGAAGATGAATGTGAACCTGAGCTTCAAGTTAGCGATTCGAGTCCAATCCTTGAATCAATATTGACTCCAGTAGTGTTACCTGAACTAGGTGACGTTCTTGAGCCTGTTTTGATTCCCATACTTCCTGAACTTGAATCAATTATTTCACCCATTCACATTCCTTTCGTGGATAAAAAATCAAGATTCAATTCCATTATATCCATTTAAACTTGCCCAAAATTTTGAGAACCACCTTGACATTTTGGCATGTTGTCTTTTTCCCAAAATTGAACTTGAGCTTGAAAGTGATCTTGAACCCCATGTTAGTGATTCATTTCACTTTTTGATTCAATAATGACTCTGGTATCTTTACCAAATTTTTCTCTATTCTGAAGTCAACATTGAATCATGTACCCATACACCGTGAAATTGAATACCAATATCTTATGATCGCACTTTATGATGGGGAAAGTGTGTGAACATCAATTCTTTGGTTTGGACCCCATTTTTGAACCATTTTGACTCCTTATTTTGAATCTCGACTTGATCTGAGTCAAATTCCCGTGTCGGTATCGGTTTTTATTCCTGTTCTATTTGAGTCCAAATCAATCATCTCCCAAAATTACACTTCATTGTTGGACAAGAATGTTGAAAAAAATGACTCAGTAATTATTTTTGAAAATTGAAAATTAGATGGGGATAAATTTTTAAATAAGACCATCCATTCAATCATTCTTTTACTGGGTCACATTAGAGGGGTCACCGGTGGGTTTCTACAAGATCCATGATATCTTAATTTGGTAGCAACACTTGGCTCAATCAGACCACCACCGGAACCATCACCATGAGGTAATCTTCCTTCCCTCTCCATTTGTTTCATGTATATACACATTCACGATGCATTGAGGAAAATGCATGAGATAAGTGTGGGGGAGGGTTACTAACATAGTTAGTTTTATATTTTCTTTCTTTACACTTCTTTTAATTTAAAAAAAGAAATTTTTGTATAGAAACTCTTTTCTTTTCTTTTTACAAAACTTTTTGAAACAGGTAAATAGTTTTGATTTATTTTTAAGAAAATTAAGATTATCTTAGGAATTAGTAAGACCTAAAATTATGAAATTTTAAACTGAGTCAAAATAATAGATCTTGTTTAAATTTTAGGATAAGAAAGTAAAATTGAAAAGATAATTTGATCTTAAATTTTTTGCCTTAGATTTATGCACTTCACACTTACACAATTTTGGGATTGAAACAAAGACTGAAAATGCCATAAAAAATATTAAAAAAATGATGATAATAAAAATCACTATTGAAGTTGAGTAATTATGCCTCAGGAAGCATGATTATTCACACCTAAACTGGTAGATAAAAATAAAATAATCGCCTTTAGTTTTGTGGCCTTATTTACTCGAGTTGTAAGTCCGAGGGATGTTTTCTCATTTGGTGTCCTCAGATTATCTGGTTTAGGAGTCATCAGCTAAAGGCTCACTACCGGGTAAATAAGAAAGCCTAAGAAAACTAAGGAAAGAAAAAAGGAAAAAAAAAGAAAATAAATATACAAAAATCAATGGCATGAAAGTTTGAGTTGACATCCCAAAAATCTTCACAGTTCACAAAGTGCATATTTTTCTAACAGTTTTATGAAGATCAAAGAATCGATTCAATTTTAAATTCTTACCTTTAATTTATAATAATATTTTGCATTTCGACTTAGTTTAAGGAAGAACAATTTCTGGTTAACCTCTGACTTGGATCACTTATATTTTCGCAAAAATACTTCAACACTTTTCTCTATTTCAAAATGTACTTTCAAAATACTAACATTTGATTTCTTTCTTAATGGATTTTGTGGGTATAAACTGCTGAAAACCCTCAGGAGACAAAACTCCTCTAGGGGAAACCTAACGGCTTGTTGCACATGCTCAGTGCAATCACGTTACCTATGAAAGTGGGTAATAATTTTTTTAGTTTTTTCCTCAGAACGAGCAAAAGATAAGTGTGGGGGTGTGATTAGTCTCTAAAACTGCATATTTCATACCACATCTTCACATTTATTTAATATTAAATTCTGTTAATAATACCTCTCTTGTATGTTTCTAGGTCCATGACATGAAATGAAGAACACCCTAAATCACTATTTAATTGGTGATTAAAAGCCTACAAATATAGTCATTGACTTTAGAGAGGTTTTTTGTCAAAACCAGGGGCCCGAAACCAGAAATTAGGACATTCAATTGATAGGGGGACGACATGACAGCGCGCGGCAGGCGACGCCACACGCCTAGCCGTACCGCGGCCATAACCGTGTTTTCCGCGGCTCTGGTATGGAGCCGCGCGCCAGGATTTGACGCGCGGCTCCGTACAGACCCTCTGGTGCCCATTTTGCCTATAAAAACCGCCTTTGTGTTCTGTATTGAAAGATATCAAAGAGAGTAGAGTAGTTTTCATTCCATGTTGTAGTTTAAGATAGTTTAGTTTAGTTCTTCTTCTTCCTCCTCTTCGTATTTTCTATTTCTTTTAGATCTTGTAATAGGAAAGAGAGTAGTACAGGATGAAAGCAAGGGTTCTTATAATGGGAGATAACAATCTATGAAAGGTTCCCCTTTATCTCTATTGATTTTCTTCTCTCTAACTCTTTACATGTTTAGCCAATTTTCTCTCATGGCAACTAACTACTAACCACTAACTTGCTAACTTCCTACTTGATAATCCACATGAATCTAATAGCCTCTACTTGGCCTTGTACTTGCAAGAGCCATTGATGTCTCATGATGATGGATCTAACACTCTAACATCCTAACTCTAATAAGCTAACATTACTTTATTCCATGCTTACTCTTATTTAGTTTTGATGGTTTAAGTGTAGCTTGAACTTGTTTTGTTGAGTTTGGGTGTGAAAGTAATCGTATGGGTTATGCTTTGAAACGCTCTTGAACCAAGGACTAGTGATGGCTAAGGATACATGTGAGCATCTATTACTAAGAGGTTAACATAGCTAGTGGAGCCATTAGTAGTTAGTAGCTATGGGTTTTCTTTCTTTTTCACTTTGTTTTAAAAATACTAACAAAAAAATCACAAATATATTCCTTTCTATGTTTCCCATTTTTTTGTGTTTCACCACACTTCTCTCTTTTCATTCTTTATTTCTTTTCTTTTCATTCTTTCAAACATTAAACAACACTTAACATACACGTGAACATACCGTGTAAGCTTTTATCGCCTCCCTTCCTTATGGATTCGACTCGTTTTAGCCTCTGTGCTATAACAGAATTATCAAGAAAGCCAAAAACACTCACACTTTAAATATTAATTTCAAAACATACACTTTTTGTGCGCGGTTTTCCCCCGATCAACGGCAGAAGGCCAGGTCAGCAAATTTTAAGGATTAAAACTTGATTTTATATACTCTTATAAAATCTCATAAAATCACTAAAAATCTACAAAAAAAAGTTCATTGAAATACTTTGAAGTACAAATATGTGTGATCAAAAATCAACACATATTACAAACATTTTGAACCATTTTTGTGATATAGAAATTTTACCTTAAACAAAAATCTGTATTTTTCAAAATCAATCTTTAATTTGAAAATTGATTTTTTCAAAACTTCTTCAAATACAAAAATAAGACATTTTAAATACTTTTGAAGCTTAGTGTGTATAGATATGATCCAATACACATATAAGATGAAATATCTATGTTTTTGATAATAAGCTCTAAAATAAGTTTTGATAAATACAAAACTCAAAACGCATGATATAGAAATATCAAATAAGTTTTTTTAAACATTTGAACCCAACAGTGTGTATGGATGAAATTCAAAATACATATAATCTATATAAACTTGTTTGATGAAATCTAATTATGAAACATAAGGATGTATACTTTGAAGCTCAAAACCAAACGATATTTTCTAAAACTAAAACTATTTTATGAAAATACATATAAATTTTGGTGTGTGTATATGAGTTTGAGCAATCCACAACTAATTTATCCTTTACATTTTGTCTAAAACACAAAATCTTAACACTTACAAACATGACTCAAGACTTCACGAAAATCTTCTCTTAAAAATCTTCTTCTCTTTCTTTATTTTGTCTAAATTTTAATCCAATGAGTTAGACTCTTCTTGAGTACATGATACAATCTTGATGTGCGAGCTATTGAATCAACACAAAATGTGACTTCGAATCTTTTGTTGAAGCTAAACACCGACTAAGATATTGATCAAATATCTGAAACTAAATAAGTACAAGATCATTAGTATTATGACTACATGAGTTAATCATCATCAAAACTAGAGTGATGGGCTTTTGGGCCAAGAGTACCATGTACTCTTTATTGTATATAGATCAAAGTATGAGTCCTAGCAGTCAACTCTTTCTCTCCTAAATCTCTAATGCTATTACAACAAAAAGGAACAAAATTAATAGTTTTCTAACATTGAACTTTCTTCTCCTTTCTTTTCTTTTTAATTAAAGTTTGAATTATTACTTTTTTGCTCTTTATCTGTCATGATTTTGTTTTCTTGTTTTAAGAAGTAACAAGAAAACATGTTCCTAATTCTGCAGCTTTATCCTTTTATCTTTCTTCCTTCAAATTAAATCCAGCAATTTTTAAGGTTATTTTTTTCTTGTCTCTATCAACTTACCTATGGAAATATCATTCTTATCTGCAAAAGCTCATGCTATTAACGGAGTTTGAAATCTCGACAAATGTGTTAAATGGAAGAATTTGCATGTGAGAATGTAATATTCATTTGTAAATGTTTCATGTTATTTCATAATGTTTGGAACTCTCAAAGATGAAAATGCTACTTCTACGTCATTTCTATCTATGTTTTACTCCAGACATGAAGAACAATGGATAAAAAATAAAAAGCCTTATCAATAATGAAAATAACTAACTTATTACGCGTAATAAGTTATGGAAATAAATTCCAAAATATTGCATAAAAGTTTTGTTCAAGATATTTGCTTTATTAAAAAAAAATTATTTTTTAGTCTTGTTGCGAAAAATTAAGTGATGTCTAGGATCAATTTTCTTCATTTTTGTGCCCCCAATTTGTACGTCCTAGCTTTGCCCCTATTGAGAGATGTTAGCAATATCTCAGTGGGTCTGGGTCGCTAGACCTAAGAATGATAATGGATCTGGGTCGAGGTCGACCCGAGGGGCTCTCAACTGCAAACCCAATCCCGCGGGCCTGCCAAAAATGGAGTCAGGGTTGGAATCTTATTTTAGACTTTATTTTGGGACTGGGCTTGGGCATGTTCTAGGCTCAGGCCTGAGCCCAGTGCTACCATGGCACTGAAAGAGCCTGTTCTAGGTGTTGCTTATGAGTCCAAATCTAATATTAAATATACTCATTCTCCACTTAATACTATTGTACCCTACAATTTAGTATTATGATATAATTTTAAAATTTTTAAAAACTAAAGTAAAGACTCTCAATTTTAGAAATCGTATAAACTAGAGAAATCCTAGAAGTTTTCGTTCGTTTTTAATTCTAAAGTCTTAAGCTCCAAACTAAAGCCTTGGGTCAATCCTCAAGTCTTGGACCAGGGTTCAGTTCGTCGGGGGTAGATTCATTTAAGGCCCCAAATATTAACGGGCTGAGGCCTAACCTAAGATGCGATCTAGTTCTGGCCCATTATTATCCTTAACTGGACTGGGCCTAAATTACCAAGCATGACTAACACTCGAGTCATTAGTGGGGATGTGTGTGTGAGTGTGAGAGAAAGTGAGAAAAGTCTGGCATAGGAAGAAATTTTCTCTTATATCGCACCCAAGGCTCGACTTTTCCACAAAAATTTCAAAATCCGACCGTATATTAAGATCTTTGTTGTCTAAAACATAGGTGCATGAAAATTCATGTGGTTTGAACGTTGTTTGCTCATGGATCTATTGGTCGCATTTGTTGAAAAATCATTAATTTTACAATCACTTAAAGCATAGGTAAGAAATTTTTATAACTCATGAATTTTCATCTATATATATACACACACACCGACACATGAAGATTAGTTTGAATGGTTTAAATCTTAAAATTTTGATGGGAAAGTCAAATTTTGGGTGCGACATAGGAGGAAATTTCCTCCTATGCCAAAATTTTCTGCTCTCTCTCTCTATATATATAATATAGACTTGGTTACTTCCAGAAAGATTTGAGCATGAATCTTTTCCACTTAAATTCATTACCACGATATTCAAATATAAGATCCATTCTGCTGAAATTGATATACATATTTTAAAGTAACTAAAAAATAAAAAATTTTGTAGTTTTCGTTCTCATGCATCAAGTAGGCACAAAAAGAACGGCCGAAAGTAACATATTACTTAGATATATGATTTTAGACATACAAATTCTCGATCAAACCATTTGTGAAAGTACACCTAGAGGGGGGTGAATAGGTGTACGGCTAATCCAATGAACTAAATGCGAAAATTAAAAACTAATTGCAACTACACTTAATGCAACCAACGAGTGTAGCCGAATTCCCGGTGAAGGGCTCTGGACTAACTCCTCTTGATTCCTCTGAATAAGAGTTGAGGCGCTATATGAAACTCTCGTGGTTAAGCACAAGTGAGGCACACAAACACACAAGCATGTATATGATATGGCAATATGAATCAATGCACAAAGTAATAAAGAGAGAGAGTAAGAGTCAATGGATCAAACGCAAACAACAAGATTTGTTTCGAGGTTCGAGCACCCAGCTCTACGTCCCCGCCTTCACACAGAAGGATTTCCATTAACTCTGTCCACAAAGGACTCCCACACAGGTAACCTCCACCGAGGATTTGGGGCAACTACAACCGGGAGTACACAACTCCTCTCTCAATTACAAACACCACCTCTACACTTAGAGGCTAGGCACAAAGCCACCAATATCAATCACCTCACAACTTGAGGGATAAGCACAAAGCCAAATAAGGATCACCTCACTCTTGAGGGATACAACCCAATTGCACAACCTCCTCTACACAAGAGAGAAAGGCGCAAAGCCAAGCAATGATAAGGGTTTACAACTTGGTGATCAAAAGACCACAAATCAATTTCTTTTCCACAAAAATAATGATCCTATAGAGAGGATAGAATGATAAGCTCAAGTGTGAAAAACAAAGTATTTTTAACAAAGAAAATCACTTGGGAAACTCTTCAAAAAGATATAGAATTTTAAATCAAAAACAATTCCCAAAACACTATTTTCTTTGAAATAACAAAACACTTTTAAAAAATAAATAGAGAATAGGAATTTGAACTCAAAAACTTTTTGCTGAAAAACACTTAGGAAGTAGGAAATTTTAGCTTTTTTTTTTTATAGAGAAAACCTCTCTCAAATGGGGTTTTTATAGCCTCTTAAAAAAATAGCCGTTGGTTGCAATTTTGGTCAAATTTGACCATCCAGTCGACCGGCCACCGGTCGAATTTTGACCGTTGCCAACCACCGGTTGACCGCCCTTACCCGAGAGTAAGGGGACTTCAGTCGGTCAACCGTGCGGTCGACCGGCCAAACCCAATGGCTTTTGTGCACGTCTCGTGCACGTCCGGTCGACCGTTCCGGTCGACCGGCTCCTGATCCGGTCGACCGGTCCGATCGACCGCCAGAGCCTGGCAGGCAGGGATTAGGGACTGAAAACTTGGGTTTTTAATATCCTAAAAAATCCCATAAAATCTCTAAAAATTCACAAAAATAGTTTTATTATAATACTTTGATATACAAACTTGTGTGAAAAATTTCAACACAAATTTCAAACTTTTTGAACCATTTTTGTGACTTACAAATTTTGCCGAAAACCAAAAACTGTATTTTCCAAAACTTGGATTTTTCAAATGGAAATCCGATTTTCCAAAACTCATCCAAATACAAAAACATGATACTTAAACAACTTTTAGGCATGTTGTATATGGATATAATCCAATATACATGAAACATATATATCCATGTTTTTGACTTTAAATCCAAAAATACGTTTTGTTAAAATACCAAACTCCAAACACATGAATAGGCATATCAAAATAAGTTTATCTAAGATATGAAGCATACATGTATATAGAACATATCTAATATACATTTAAACAATGTAAACTTGTATTGATACTATCTATTCATAAAACCAAGATCGGTTAAACCAAAATCGAAAATCAAAACATGAAAACTTAAACAAGTGTGTGTTGTGAACTTGAGCATATCACACTATCTAATCTTTAACAAATAGATCTAAAACACAAACAAAACTATGTACCGAGGTCTTCTTGACGAACTCCGTCTTCAAGTCGACTCGATCCAAACCGTGATCCACCGAGCTTGACTCCAACGAGTGCTATATATGATCTTTGACGCTCGGGCTCTAGAATCACCATGTGAATAGCTCCAAAACACCTTTGTTGAAGCTAGTCACCTACTAATATCTTGATTAGAGATCTAAAACTAAACATCACAAGAATATTAGTAAACATAACTACATGAGTTAATCATCATCAAAACTAGAGTGGAAGGCCTCTGGGCCAACAATTTGATCATGATCTAAATATTTAAAAATCCTAACACACCAATTTTTATTAGGTTTCAAATTATATACCGTTAACTAACTAACTAACTAACTAACTCATAGTTTCGACCGCTCATTCTGCGTCTACTTGATGAATAAGAAAAATGTATTCAAAACACTTAAAATTTGTTTTTAAACACTCCAACAGAGTGGATCTTCAATTTGAATGGCTTAACATTAAATTTAAATGTGAAGAATTAATCTTTATAACCTTCCCAAAGGGCCCTAGTCTCTCTTTATATTTGTGTATGTGTAGAAAGGTTTTAAGACACATAGAGTGTAACATAAGAGTTTGCATACACCTATAAAAATACACCGTAGTCCATCCATATCTATGATCTAAACCATTAAATGTGATCTATATGTTCTAAAACTCGTATGGATTAAATTTCATGTGAATTGAAACGTTCCACCCTCTCCAACTCATGATCTAAAAATTGATGGTCTGTAGCGGTCTTAAAAGCTGTTTTTTATTATTTCTTGATTTGTGCATTAGAAAGTTTCAATTCACATGAAATTTGATCCATATGAGTTTTAAATCACATCCAATGGTTTGGATCATAGATATAATAAGTTACGGTATATTTCATAAATGTATGTAAACTCTATGTTACTTCGGTGAATCACTTGAGCCCTGAGACATTTTCGGTGCCATGGAGCTAGACCAGTGAGCTATTACGCTTTCTTTAAAGGATGCTGCTTCCAAGCCCACCTCCTGGTTGTCATCGCTCGATCACTTCCTTTTCCACTAATGTGTATTAAAACTTTTCTCATATATATATATATATATATATATATATATATAATATATATATATATTATATATATGAGAGAGAGAAATGTAAATCAGCTGTCACAGGAGGCAACTCCGTCCTATGTCGCACTTAAAAATCATATTCCCGAATGAATTTTCAAGATCCGACCACACATTATCATCTTCATATTTTACGATATATACATATAAAAACTCACTAGAGTTTGTTTACTCCATTTTCTTTGGGTTCAAACATTAACGATTTTTAACAATGGAACAAAATGGAACGATTAGATCAATGAGTAAACGAACTTCAAATCACTTAATTTTTATATGTGTATATCTTAGATGTGCGGTCGGATCTTGAAAATTCATTCAGGAAATATGATTTTTGAGTCTGACATATGACGGAGTTGCCTCCTGTGTTAGCTGATTTACATCTCTCTCTCTCTCTATAAATATATATATATATATATATATATATAGAGAGAGAGAGAGAGAGAGAGAGAGAAAGAGAGAGAGAGAGTTGTGTCATTTCAGAAGGATTCAAGGCCGAATCCTTCCAACTCAAATACAACTCCACGATATCTGAATGCAAGATCCACTCCATTGAAGTTGATCTACATTATTTCAAGTAATTAAAAATCATGTAATTTGAATACTTTTTCCCACCGATCAAGTAGGCACAAAATGGACGGCCGAAACAGTAAGTTGGTTAGTTTAACATTGTAGAATATTTGAAATCTAACAAAAAAATGGTGTGTGAGAAGTGTTTATATCATGATGAAATGGTCGGATCAAGAATCTGTATGTCTAAAGACATAGATATAAGCAATATGCTATTTTCGACCGTCTATTTTGCGCCTACTTGATGGATGGGTAAAAAGTATTCAAAATATATGATTTTTAATTTTTAGTTACTTAAAATAATGTAGATCAACTTCAACAAAATGAATCTTGCATTCATATGTCGTAGAGTTGTATTTGAGTGGAAAGGATTCGGCTTCGAATCCTTCCGGAGTGACACGAGTCTATCTCTCTATATATATAGGCTATTTTACAAAAACTACCATAAACTGTAGCTGCTTTCTCAGAAAATATCCTAAACTATCAAATTTTTAAAATAATACTAAAAACTATCCTTCGAATTCCCAAAAAAACTACTTTTCGTCATTCACCGTCTACACTTCTGTCATGCAACTGTCACATATTTTTTAATGACCAAATTGCTCCTATTGTAATACGTGAAAAACACGGGGTTTCTAATCAAATCCTAATTAAAATTTAATTAAACTTATTCAGGGCTCTCTTTTCAATCCTAAAAATTCTTAAACCCATCTTCATTGGGTCTTCTGTTCCTCTCTCTCTCTCTCTCACGTCTTCCCATCGATTATAGTTAAAAAAAAAAATCATCTTTTTACTCCCTTATGCTTCAATCCAATTTGATTCAGAAACTCAGAATTGGGGGGGGGGGGGGTTCTTTCTCTAAGAATTTGATCGGGTTTGGAGGATTCCATCATTGTTTTTATGGCTCTTTTGTTGATTTTGATTTAGTGTAGCGGTCGGCACGATCCTAATTCTACTTGTTGGAGCTCAGCTTTTTGAAGGATGGGGGTGGTTCGGTGTGCATTCTGGTGATGGCCAGTTTGAGAATGCTGGTGAGATTGAAGAAGAATTTAGAAATTGTTCTGAGGATGAAGAGTGGCTTAGCTGAAATTTCCTCCCCTGAAGAAGAAGAAGATATCAATAATAGTGATGACGAAGTGTCACCAAACGAAGATGTTGATGATATCTCATGCATAATGTTTTTTAGGGGGTGTCTGTGTTTGAGAATGGAGGCCGAGGATGGCATGATGAGGGGAGAGAGATGAGGAAGTAAGGAAGGAAGGGGAGAGAGATGTAGGAGGGGGGGAGGGGGGGGGGGAATTAGGTCATTTAGGTCTATTGATTAAAGCGTAAAGGCATATAGGTCTTTTAATTACCGTTGTTAACACCTACAGGGACTAAAGTGCGAAAAATGTAGTTAGTGGTATTATTTTGAGAATTTGATAGTTTAGAATGCTTTTGGGAAAACAGCGATAGCTTATGATAGTTTTTATAAACTTAGCCCCCCCACCCCAAACACACACGCGCGCGCGCACACACACTCACATTCTTAATCAAAACCGAGGGAAGCGAGATTTTCTCCTGTAACTCATTCACAAAAGTTGTTTGTTTGTCTATCCGTCTTCACCCTTCCCTGTCGCTCTCTCGCTCTCCTCCTCAAAGCAGCATCCACAACGCCCAATCTCTCTCTCCTTCTCTTCTCTTCTAGTTCTTCTTTCCTTCTCCTTATCTCTCCCACTCACCGGCCCCCATCTTTCTACCTCCTCCTCCTTCGAGCAAACCCCTGACCCCCCTCCTCCTCCTTCCAGCAATCCTTCCCTCCTCATTCTTCTTCTTCCATCCATCTTCTTTTTTTTTCGCTCGGTTTACACTGTTATATGATAGGCTAGTTAAAAATATTCAAAATCGATTGAAAAGAGGTTTTCTTCCACGACTCTTATATAAACTTTGTCCGTCCATCCGCGAGAGAGAAAGCAAGAGCAGTGAGAGAGACCGCCTGCTGACCCCGCCCTTCTTCCTCCACCTCTTCCTCCTCCTCATCCTTCCAGTCTCCCCCCATCTTCTTCTGCTTCTCCTCCTTTTCTTCTCTCTCCTTCTCTGATTCTCTATTTCTTCGCTGCTCTGTCAGTAGTCAATTTTCACAGCTGATAGAGCCGTGTACGTAGTCAAGGAGTTCAAGAATACAACATTCAAGCCCAGGGACACACAGGAGGCAAGCATGGGCCCACTGAGCCATGAGACAGCGAGTTCGGGCGAATCCCCTCGGCAACGGTTCTCTTGTTCTCCTCTTTCCTCCCTTTCCCTCCTCACTCTCTCCTCTCTCTCCATTCTTTATTCTGTATCAAGAAGCAGAGTGATTGAAGGTAAAATAACGGACCAGAACCAGATCAAGAAACTCAAGATCTGATCTCCTCTCATCTCTAGGGTTTGAAGATCTCGATCTCTCTCCCTATCTCTGACGATGGCGTGCATCAAGAGCGCCGCCCGATCGGCCCTTGTGGCCTTCGCCCCCGACGCCCCATACCTCGCGGCCGGCACCATGGCCGGCGCCGTTGATCTCTCTTTCAGCTCCACTGCCAATCTCGAGATCTTCAAACTGGACTTCCAATCCGATGCCCAAGATCTCCCCGTCGCCGGCGCCTGCCCAGCGCCGAGCGGTTCAATCGCCTCTCGTGGTCTAAGCCTATGTCCGCCTCGGACGAGTATTCTTTAGGTCTCGTTGCCGGCGGTTTGAGCGATGGAAGCATCGGCGTCTGGAATCCTAACAAGCTGATCGGGTAATTTCGCGTAATTTTGCTTGGCGTGCTGCATTTTTATTCGGATCTGTTGAATTCTTGATTCACAGGATTCTATATTGGTAGGAATATGATAATTCTTTCAATTCTCTGTCAAGAATCTCTGACGCATAGATCTGCCTTTAATTATGTTTGGTTAATTATCCGTTAACAGCTGGATCTTGTTTGAGAATTTTGTGTCTAATTGATGCTTGGCATTATGCAACTTAGAAGTACTCATGATCTTCTCGGTTGAGTTTATCTTGGTGTTGTTTGGTCCTGCGGTTGACAGATCTATCTACCTTCAAAAAGGACAAACTGGGAAGATAAACATCTTGCATTCTCTATTTGTAATTAAATTGATGTTTAATATAACACTTTTTTAGAACTTTATTTAAAATTTTAAGTTTTATTTATATAATTTTCTTACTGCCCTGTAGTCTTTATTTTTTATTTTAAAATATGTGTACTCATCAGTTTTTGACCTCCTTGAGATCACGCCGCGTGTCCATTCAGTATCAAATTGGCGAGCGATACATGACCACTTCCAGAACCTCTAATCAGGAGTGTCCATTCGATTTAAACCCTCGAGCGGTTCATATAGTTAGAAGGAGGAGATAGAATCAGTTGTGAGAATCTCATCTATAAGTCAAATTCTTATTTGAACTCGACAGTTATAACTCGGGAACAGATCAACCACATCAACAGTTGGACGCAAAAAATCAGATAATGATGGACTCTCACCCAGTCAATTAAAACCTAGATGTTTAGCTCTAAACCACCTCTGAGATAATGATGGACTCTCACCCAGTCAATTAAATTCCTACTTATTTTGATGGGAGAAGCAGGACCAATATAATGGGGGTAGTGGCACCATGGTAAGAATAGAGATCCTAACAGTGAGTCATAATAAGCTAAAATACAGCTTTCTAGGTCATTTCCTAACATTTTTCTATGAATTGGGTTCTCTAAAATGGGTCAGTAAAGCTGATTCGTGGCCATTTTCATCAAAACGGACGAATATCCAGACAAATTCAGAGTGCTACTACAGTAAACATGTCATTTAGTTCAGCTGATTTCCACTGGTTTTGGTGGAAACAAAAATGCTGTTTGATGATTATAATTATTGATAGCCCCTTCATGTTTTCGTTGTACTTATTAAAATCCGTAGCACACTTTTTGTGCTTCCTTTACGCAGTTTCAATCTAGAGAGCAGTCTTAATTCTGGGTTAATTATCAAATTTGAAAATATAATATTCCAGTTAATTTTCTAGACTCCTCATAGGTATGGCTTCACAATCAGGAAAACATTAGGATTCTGAGTATAATGCTCATAAATCTTATGATTAACTTCAACAATTTATAGTGACTTCAACAATTATGGTAATTCTGTTATTCTATAATGCGTAATCAAAGTTCACTCACATTTGCTTGAAATTGTATGGACCGCGTTGCAATCAGTTTTACATTTCTATTTGTAGATTCACAAGTAGATAAGATATATGAATTTGATATTCAGATTTTTGGATTGATTTTCAGAAGTTGTGAAAGATTCTTGAAATTTACTATAATAATTTGTTATTGTAACTGTCAAAATCAATGTTTAATACAGACCCTACAAATTTTCATAGTTGTTCTCTACATCCTTACGTCTAGGGCAAGTGGCTGCTTAAGCTTCCCAATAGTGGCTTACTATTTACACACTCCTTTTGCTTCTGAACATGAATCTCACAAACATAGTTTGGTATATGAAGAGAACAAATTGATATAAATTTTGGTTATGATGCATATGTTACCATAATTTCAATTTTCAATTATATAATACGATCAATACAGGGATGTAAATGCAAAGAAGACGTGCTAAAAGAAATATGTATCTAAATATAGTTTTCAAGTGTATAGAAATATATAGGATTGTATGTCATAGAGACCATGATGATTATGCAATTATGCATACAAACAGTTTAATATATTTGTGTGTTCCATAAACTAAATATCACGATGCATACTAAACTTTCTTATATGTTATGTTTTATAGAGGTGCAGAAAGAGAGAGAACTATTGACTGTTTGTGCAAACATAATAATCAAGATAACTATATTCACTTTGCCCAATTTAGAATGGTGACATGAGAATCGACATTTTAGTTATTTCAATAAATTTTTGGGAACTGCACATTCAACTACTCAAAAGGCTTTTTATGTTATATCTAGCAAAGCATGTGGTATTCTATAATGAAAGGGAAACATAGTAATCACCCTGATTACTGTTCACGTGAACACTAACCTCCCGGTTAATGTTCATGCCCCCCCAACGCCCAACACCCATCTGGAGTCCGATTCGAGTTTCGTCTGAAGCAGTGGGTTGGTAGCTGAGAGTAGTGGTAAAGTTTTTGCAGTTTTTTTGAGCAAATTTGATTTTTTCAAGCCTATGTTTGGAGCCGGTATTGTTCATGCAACAGAAGAGCAGTGTTTCAGGCCCTCTTTTCTATTCCGATTTGAGCCCAGTTTGAGGTATCTTTCTTCCATTTCATACTACTGCTATTTCAGGACTTTGTGGGTGAGTTATTCTCTTCGGTGTGAGTATTTCTTCAAGAAATCTTAGAGGATTTTTGCGTTTGGGCGTGAATGACTCACCCCTCAGGTGATATCCTAACTTGACCTGAATCGTTAACTGTTAGATTACTTGCAACTACTATTTGGATTGCTATAATTTGATTGGTTAAAATGCTATTTGCTTTGATCTAGTGGTTGCATCAGTATTTATCGCTTTTCATACATTTAGTTTACTTGACTCTAGGGTTCTTCACTGCACCTGCTTGTTTGCTTGAGCCATCATGACTAGTCAGCATTATACTGACCCCCATTTACACCAGCTACACAACCTCCATTAGGGTCATATGTCCGTTCAGGATCAGTGTTTTAAATCTCGGCCGATATACCGGTATATCGGCCGAGATATCGGTTTTTTTTCAAAACGATACGATAAGGCCAAAAAAATAACGGATATCGTTTTTGACCGAGATCGGCCGATATATCGCCACGTGGCCGATATATCGGCCGATATATCGGCCGATATCCGGGTTAAAAATCCCGGCCGATATTTGGGGTTTAACGGGTTGTTAGATGGGTCGGGTCAGTAATAGGCAAACCCGCAATTAAGCGTTCAACCCGACCCGCATTCCCTTACTTAAAAACGAAAAAACAAAAAAAAAAAAGAAAAAAGGCAAAAATTTTCTCTCCTCTCTCGAGCAGCTGCTAGGGCTCACGATTGCGACACCGCCCTTGACGCCAGCCCCACCGCCGCTCCTCCGATTGTGCCTTCCACCTTCGATTGCCCTAGACGCTGCCTCCCTCCTCCAATTGCGCCGCCGCCCTCAACGCTGCACTCGCAACCGGAGTCTCTCTCCCCCCTCTCTCGAGCTAGGGCACCGGCAAATCCATCAAGTCCACCGTCTATTGCGACTCTGCAACGCCGCCGTTGACCGTAGCAGTAAGTTCTCTCTATCTCCCCATGAATCTCCCCTCTCTGTGTCTCTCTTCATCTTTCTATCTGTCTCTCTCCATCTCTTGCTCCCTCCAGTCTCCATCTCCATCTTTCTCTGTCGCTCTCCATCTACCTCTATCTCCTTCTATCTCTCTCCTCTCTCTCCATCTCCCTTTCTCTCTTTATGTCGCTCTCCATCTGCTGCTCTCTTGCCCGTCTCTCTCTGTCTCTCTCCATCCCCATGTATCTCTCTTTGTCTCTCTCCATCTCCCTCTGTCTCTCTGTCTCTCCATCTCCTGCTCTCTCTCCCCATCTCCCCTCATCTCTCCTCCATCTCTGTCTCTGTATCTCCACATCTCTCTCTCTCTCCCCATCTCTGTCTCCATCTCCCTCTATCTATCTATCTCCGGCTCTCTCTCTCCCCATCTCTGTCTCCATCTCACTTTATCTCTCTGTCTCTCGCTATCTCTCTCTGTCTCTCTCCATCTGCTACTCTCCCCCGTCTCTGTCTCTCTCTCTCCATCTACTGCTCTCTCCCCCTTTCTCTGTCTCTCTATCTCCCTCATCTCTCTCTGTCTCTCTCCATCTGCTGCTCTCTCCCCCGTCTCTGTCTCTCTATCTCCCGCTATCTCTCTCTGTTTCTCTCCATCTACTGCTCTCTCCTCCGTCTCTGTCCTCTCTCTCTCCATCTACTGCTCTCTCCCCTGTCTCTGTCTCTCGTCTCTGTCTCCATCTCTCTCTCTGTCTCTCACCATCTCTCTCTGTCTTTCTCCATCTCCTCTCTTTTCTGTTTCTCTTTCTATAATTAATTGATTATACATTTATACTACCTGCCTGGTATAGGAATTCATTCTTTTGTGAGGAATTAATAATCAATTTTCTGAATTTTATTTTTTGACTTATTTTTCAGGAAGGAAGATCATCCTTGGATGCTTCTTGACGTCGCAGCGGGATTGTACTCTTCAGGTCACACCATTTTTGACTCCGCATAGCCTGTACAATTTGCAAATTGTTTTACACAATTAAATGATTTTTTACAATCTTGTACACAATTTACGCATGCAACACTTTGAACACAGCTCCAATCTATCATGCAATTCATTTACTAGTAGCCATTGCCGCATTCTTGTTGTTTTTGCCTTCTTGGTAATGTCGCAAGATTCTTCCATTTTTTCTTCAAGTATATAGTTATGAACCTGCAAGAATTTGATACTATTAGTAACTTTATAAAGAAAATACAAGAAGATAGTAGCAAATTTTATATATGCAATAGAAATTTTATATATGCAGTAGCAAAATTTCATATATGCTATAGCAATTGTGTGACTGTCATAGATTAATTTTTTTAAATTTGCAGCAAGATGTCCTCTTCCGCTGCTTCTAATGTGCAACAAAAAAAGGAGGGACAGATCTAGCTTGGGAATGGGGGCAGAAGGTGCCTAATAAAGCAAACAAGGTGCTTTGTAATTTTTGCAAAAATGAATATGGTGGAGGGATAACTCGTTTTAAGGAACACTTGGCTCATGTTAGCGGAAATGTCAAGGCATGTTTTTAGTCCCCGATGACGTGAAGGAAAAGGTATTGGTTATGTTAAATAAAAACGAAGAAGATGAAGGAAGGCAAAGAAATGGAGCTCCAACACTTATTAAGTGATATACGTGTTGGTGAAGATGAAGATGAAGAGGCGACAACTGAAGAATCATCAATTTTTAGATTCACAAGTCAAGCGAAGGGAAAAGGACCAATCAATCAATTTATTGCTAGTACTACACAAATTCCGGATGAGATAGTAGGCAATACAAAGCAACCTACAGTGCATACCGTATTTAAGAAGAAGGGAAGAGAGGATGCCGTAAAGTACATTGCAAGATTCTTTTATGAAACCGGAATTGCATTTAATGTCGCTTCGCTTCCCTCTTTCTTGCAAATGGTATTTGTTATTGATAAGTTTGGATCAACTTTGCAACCTCCAACACCATATGAGTTGAGTGAGACATTTATTAAAAGAGAAGTGATGGAGACAAATACAACTCTAAATACATTCAAAGAGACTTGTGGCATTTGTGCGTGCACTCTTATGACCGACGCTTGGTCAGATCGGAAGGGTTGAAGTATAATGAATATTGTTGCTCATTGTCCAGCCGGGACGGCCTTCTTGCTATCCCAAGATGCTTCCTCTGACAAACATGATGGAAACTACATTTATAAGTTTTTGGAGAAGGGAATCCATTATTTGGGTGTTGATAATGTGGTGCAAATTGTCACCGATAATGCATCAAACAATATGGCGGCGGCAAACACACTAGGTTTGACACACCCAAACATCTTTTGGACATGTGCGACACACACCATCAATTTGATGCTCGCCGATATTGGGAAGATAAAGAATATTCGAAGTGCCATCATGATGGGAAGGTCGGTGTCGGTTATATATATAGCCACACCAAATCTCTTGACTTAATGAGGAAAGCTACTGGTGGAGAGATTGTTAGACCCGGAACTACTAGGTTTGCCACCGCATTCTTATCTTTGTCATCCATACGGGAAAAGAAGGAGTTGCAACATATGTTCATTTCTGATGCATGGATGGATTGCGCTCTTTCCAAAACGGATGCGGGTAGAAAGGTATGTTTTTATCAGTCAATAACTCCATATATGATATTTAAATATTCTGAAGTCTATTTGAATTTGTGTAGATTACGGAGATAATTGCAAGCAACAAGTTTTGGGACAATACAAATCTTGCACTTAAGGTCTTCACGCCGTTGGTGAAAGTTCTACGAAGAGTTGATGGGGACAAGGTGCCATCCATGGGTTTCCTCTATGGTGATTTAGAGGCTGCTAAAATAGAAATTAAAACTTCTCTTGATGATAAGAAGAAATATCTTCCTATATGGATGATTATTGATAAAAGATGGAATGAAAAGCTTAAGGGTCCTTTGCATAGAGCCGGATACTTCTTGAATCCGTACTTCTTTTATGAAAAGAAAGAGGAGATTGAAAAGGATGGTAGCTTTATGAGTGGCTTCGTTGAAGTCATGCATAGATTTTATCCAGATAATGATGAGATTATTGAGAAGATTGGACAACAATTGTCCACGTATCAATTGAAGCAAGGAACATTGGTAAGAAGTTTGCGCTGCAAGGAGCTAAAAAAATTATTAATCTAGGTAAAATTTTCATTTTAAGAATATATTATATATAAACAATTAAAGTTAGCAAGCAATTAACTATTTCTAAATTATTTAATGCTAGCTCAATGGTGGTCATTCTATGGAACTGATGCTCCTGAATTGAGAACTATGGCAATGAGGATTTTGTGCTTGACAACTAGCTCTTCCGGTTGTGAACGGAATTGGAGCACATTTGAGATGGTAGTACTCATACAATTACATGAATAAATATTTGTTTTTTAAATTGCTTTCTTATTTCTTCGTGTGTTTATCTCTTATGTAGGTTCATACGAAGAAGAGAAATAGACTAAGTCCTAAGAAGCTACATGACTTAGTCTATGTAAGTTTAATGCTAGACTCAAGAATAAAATTTCTATCCCAAATAGAGATCCATTGGTCGCCTACAATGAAGAAGAAAAGATCACTGAATGGTTGGTACCCGATAAAGGGAATGATGAGGCTAGTGATGATGAAGTTTTTCTGGGAGAGCAACTAACTTTTAGGCAAGTGGCGATTACTATGGGAGTTAATTTGAAGAGGAGGAAAAGTGGAAGAGTGAAGATGTCCAAGAGCATTAAACTTTCTAAAGGGAAGGTATCTTCATCTTCCAAGAAGAGGCCGTCAATGGAAGAGGAAGAAGAGTTGGATTCGGCATCAGATTCATCATTTGATGATGAACCAACAATTCCTTTGGATGATGCCAATGTGTCCGAATCCGAGTAGAAGTGTAGAACATGAACAATGTTGCATTTGCTTTAGTATTATATTTTTCTTTAAAGACAAATGTTAGATTTTTGTAACTTTTAAACTTTGGTATGCTTGCTTGCTTGGTTACTTATTTGGATAATTATTTTTTTTGCTCGGGATATCATTTTATTTTATTTCATGTTCATTGCGGCATTTCAAAGATGTTTTTATATGATGTTTGGATATTAACTTATTTCTTTTAATGATGATCTTACATGTATTGACTATTGATTTTATTTTGTGTTTTGAAGGTTGAGCATGTGGTTGATTTATCTTTTGACGCATTTGAGCAGATTCTACAAATACATTTGAGGAGCTTCCACAAAGGTCAGTATCCCTTATGACTTATGAGTCTATGACCCTAAACTTGCATTATGTAGTTTCATATGATTTATGTAGGAAATTACATGTATATTCTTCACCCGATATGACGTCCGATATGACGACCGATATTTAGTACCATATCGCGATATATCACCCTGTATCCGGTATCCGGTATATAATTTTGCCGGCCGATATATCGCCGGTATCCGATATTTAAAACACTGTTCAGGATTACATTGCCATGTTTAAAAACTTAACCCATCGTAGTGAAGTGAGAGAGCACCCTGTTGGCCTAGAGGCCTTCCACTCTAGTTTTGATGATGATTAACTCATGTAGTTATGTGTACTAATAATCTTGTGATATTTAGTTTCAGATCATTAATCAAGATATTAGTTGGTGATTAGCTTCAACAAGATGTTTTGGAAGCTCTCACATGGTGATTCAAGAGCCCGAGCGTCAAAGATCATATATAGCACTCTTTGGAGTCTAGCTCGGTGGATCACGAAGTTTTGGATCGAGTCGGCTTGGAGACGACGCTCTACAAGAAAACATCGGTACCTAGTTTAGTTTTGTGTTTAGATCCATTTGTAAAGATTAGAATAGTATGATATGCTCAAGTTCACAAAACACACACGTTTCATGTTTTGGTTTTGTTTTCGGTTTGATTGGTTTAACCGATTTTGGTTTTCATGAATAGATTGTATCAAAATAAGTTTACTTTGTTTTTATGTATATTAGATGTATTCTATATACATACATGCTTCAACTATTTAAACAAACTTAGTTTGATAGTCTATTTCATGAGATTGGTGTTTGGTATTTTTAACCAAAAACATTTTGGGATTTAAGGTCAAAAACTATGATATGTATATGTTTCATGTATATTGGATTTCTATCCATATGCATCATGCTTCAATGTGTTTAAATATCATGTTTTTGTATTTGGATGAGTTTTGGACAAAACATATTTTCTATTCAAAATTCTAGTTTTAGAAAATACGGTTTTGGTTTTTGGCAAAATTTCTATAACACAAAAAATAGTCCAATATGTTTGGAATTTGTGTTGAAATTTTTTAACACAAGTTTGTATTTCAATGTAAAATGAGAAAACTATTTTTGTGGATTTTTAGAAGATTTATGGGAATTTTTAGAATTAAAAATTACATGTTTTTCTGACCAGAACTGCTGCTGCCAGGCTAGGCCGGTAGACCGTAGCGGTCGACTGACGTGCACGAAAACGTGCACGCTGGCTTACCCATAAGCCGGTCGACCGCACGGTCGACCGACTGAGAGCAGGTTGCTCTCGGTCGACCGAGCGGTCGACCGAGAAGAGAGCCATTGCTCTCTGTATCTGGGTCCGGTCGACCGAGCGGTCGACCGGTAGCTGCCAGCGGTCAAAAAGTGACCGTTGGCCGGTCGACCGGTAGTTCATTTTTGGCAGGATCTGCGGCCAACGGCTAGTTTTGTAAATGGGCTATAAATACCCCATTGGAAAGAAGTTTTCTCTAAGATTTTAAGAGCTAATTTTTCCCGACTCTCTAGTGTTTTCACAGCAATCAAAAGAAGTTTTTGGGCTTTAAACTGAACAATCTATTTGGTGTTTTTACTAGGGTTTGGAAAATCAAGAAAGGGTTTTGGGAAAAGATTTTGATTCAACTTCTTCATCTTGGTTTCTAGTTTTTCCCAAAGATTTACTTTGAGTTTTTGATTTCCATTCCTTTGGTTTTCTCCACACTTGAGCTACATCTACTATCTTATTCTATAGGATCTTTGTGTGGGAAAAGAGATTGTTTGTGGTTGTTAGACCATCAAGTTGTAAACCTAATCTTTGCTTGGCTTTGTGCCTTTCCCTCATTGTGTTGAGGAGGTTGTGCATTTGGGTTGTATCCCTCAAGGTGTGAGGTGATCCTTGTGTTGCTTTGTGCTAATCCCTCAAGTTGTGAGGTGATTGTTTGTTGGCTTGGTGTTGTGCCTCAAGGAGGAGGTTGTGTTTGTAAGGAGAGTAGTTGGGTACTCCTTGTGATTGTATTGCCCCAAATCCTCGGTGGAGGTTCCCTTTGTGGGAGTCCTTGTGGACAAGCTAGTGGAGTTGAAATCCTTCTGTGTGAAGGCGGGGATGTAGAGCTGGGTGCTCGAACCTCGAAACATATCTTGTTGTTTGCGCTTGATCCCTTGACTCTTACTCTATCTCTCTCTCTTTACTTTGTGCCTTGCATCATTTCATATTGTTCATTCATATTTATTTGCTTGGCTTGGTTGTGTGTGCATCTCTTGTTGATTGCATTTAGTGTAATTGAAATTAAGTTTTTAAATTCCGCATTAAGTTCACTAGATTAGCATTATCACCTATTCACCCCCCCTCTAGGTGATTTCACACCCTTCTTAGATTGTAACTAGGTTTGTTTGGGGTTTACGGCCTAAAATAAAACGTGCTATGATTACTAGCCCATATGACTTAGACACTGTTGAAGAGGCCTTTGAGGTTGCATTAAGGTTGGACTTAACTTTTAAAACACTAGTCAATGCCAAGGCCAGGTGTTCTAAATGTAAGGGATATGGACATTATGATTATCAGTGCCCCTCGGAGAGTCAACATGTTAGAACTGTGCCCACTGATGAAGTTGACGACTCGAAGGTTGTTGAGGATGTGCAAGTTCCTTCTAAGACTCTTAATATAATTGAAGACATAGCAATTGATTCCAACACACTGATTATTGATGAAATTCACATGTCTTCTGATAGTGCCATTGATGACATGGATGAGATAGTTGAGCCTAAGACACCTACTGTGCCTAGTCAGCCATTCGAGTCTCCTTGTGTTGAATATAGTTTTATAGTTGTTCCTATCAATTCATCTTTTAGGGAGTCACCTGAATTTCTTGCCAAGGTCCAACAGATGGTTTCTAATACTTATTTTACGGGTTGTTTAGAGTTTGTGTCCGAGTTCCGTGTACCTCCATCGTTAGATGTGTGTCCTCCTAGGCATGTCATATCTCTCATTCTCCCATCGTTAGGAGTTATGCCTAAAATACCTACTGTTTTGCATCTGCCTGTTGCACATATTGATGATATCACTAGGCTGATAGCAATTTGCAATGACACCTACAAATTTGCTACATAATCATATAGTATTTTGCATGAATTTGCAGTTAATAATAAGATGATGGTTACGAGTCACCCTGAGACCGCGAGGAAATTGCACGCTTGGCATAAAGATTTCGATAGGACTCTGAAGAGGATTGCTTCCATTGCTTATGAGTTGGATAGCCCTTGGGATCCAGAATCCCAAGAATCACGTGCACACGCGGTCCCATAAATATATTAAAATATATAAATTATTTATTTAGAGAGAGTATAGGAGAGAGGAGAGAAGGAAACAAGTGGAGAGGGGAAAATGGCCATGGTCAACAGGCAGTGGCCTAGCTCACGGCCAGGCTGGCCTGGCCGACCCCTGGGCAGCGCCGGCCGGCTCTGGCGACGCCGGCAGGCCCCAGGAGGCCGGGGTGGCGCCGACTAAGTCGGGGAGAGAGAGGAAGGTTAAGGGGTGGTCCTTTTTGGGTGGTGGTGAAGAAGGAGATGTAGAAGGAGATGGTGGAGGTGATTGGGGTGGTTGTGAAGGGGGAGGAAATAGTGTTGATGTTAGTGGTGGAGGGGATGGTGGCGTGGGAGGGGATGGCCGGCGGTGGAGCTTGGTCGAAGGTGGTCGAGTGTACGGTGAGGGTGGTGGTGGCCGGTTGTGGTGAGGGGAAGAGGGAAGGAGAGGTGAAATTGAGGAGCGAAAGAGAATGAGAATGAGAATGAGAGGGGGAGTGAGAATTGAGAGAGATGTAAATTGTGAGGAAGAGGGAGAGAATTTGGGAGAAGGAGAGGGGGTGCTGCTCCGTTCACTGGTCGAGGAAGGAGAAAAGAAAAGAAAGAAGAGAAGAAAAAGAAGGAAAAGAAAAGAAAAGGAGGAGATATTTTGAAGGTTTTTTTTTGTGTGGTGGAGAAAAAAGAGAAAATAAAAGGAAAAAAAAGAAAAAAGGAGAAAGAAATAAGTGGAGGAGAAAAAAGAGGAAAGGTAGAAAAAGAAAAAAGAAAATATCTAGATAAAACTTTAGATCCGAGAAAATACCGAAAACACCAAAAATGTCAGAAAATAGAGTAACTCGGAAAGGTCTCGAAAAATTCTCAACAATAGAGGATATTATATTAAGGTACATGGTGATATCGGATTCAAGAAATTCAATCCTACTTTCAAATTAAAAATCTTGAAATCAACCGGCGATACTAGTCGATACCAAAGCCGGTCGAATTTTGATAAATTCAGAAAGATTCCTAAAAATACATTTAGATAAAAATGTGATTCTAAAAATAATGAGAAAGCAGTTTTAGAAATTCAACTCCGTTGGTAAGTTAAAAAACCGAAAATCGATCAGCGGCACCGGTCGATATTGGTTTTGAAGATTTTGCAATTCAATTCAGAAATTTTTTAGAAAATCATGAAAATTTTAAAATAATGGAAAATGATGTTTGAAACTAAAACCGATCAAATCTGACTACCGGAAAGACCAAATCAAGTAGTACACTAGGATCAGGTCCCTGGTTTAGACTAGGACTGACTTTGAATTTGAAAATTCAGATCCGATACCAAGCAATAACATAAATAATCATAAAACAAAAATAAATACAGGGAGATAAATCGAAAAATACGATTGAACAATTAGAATACGTATCTGAGTAAGTATTCTGGGAACGGAGTGTTACATTCTACCCACCTTACAAAATTTCATCCTCGAAATTTCAGTAGGGGGAAGATGAACAGAGAAAAAACATGGACAAGGATTATACCACTTAAGATATGAATAACTAAGGGTAATGCTCATAACTGACTGCTCAATAAACTGGAGACCTAGATGTCTTCTGCTCTTTCTGTCGTATAAAACTTCAGACAGTACCATATCAACACAGATCTGATAACTGTTAATAAGAGAATTCCGCTAGACGAAGATAAATAAGAATCTGGATGGTCCGATTGGACTACCTGGTCTGTCTGAGAGTGATAAGATGAATATAAGAGGAGTCCCTTATACTTTTCTGAACACTTTAACAGAATTGCGATCTGAATCTCATGTCTCTGTGCAACACAATAATAACTGGAATACCATGTAGCCAAACTATTTCTCTCATATAATTATCTGCCAGAACTTCTGTAAATTGACCCACTCTAAATAATATGAAATGAGCTGACATTGGAACTAGCCAAACTTTCACTGTCTGATTTCTGCTAGAATTGACGGAGATTACTTCTTTTGAAACGACGAGAACTAAAAATATGATATCATCTGACTAGAACTCGCACTTGCTCTGCATGGCATGAAGTTGTCCTGACAAAGAGCCTGTAATAAGATTATAAATATTCTGCCTATATTGTGTCACTCTGGGAGTGGACCATAATAAAGAAAATTCGATAAACTGATCGCAATTAAACAACAAATTTTGGATGCTGGACGTCAATTACTCTTAAAAGCATAACAAACTCATAATAACTACCCTCTGAATGATATCCCAACTGTAGATTAAATATCTAGAGAATATCAAGTACTGCATGGTGGACAGTTGACCGAATAGATCGTCAAAAAAGATTATGATAATTTGTTTAGATACAGTGAGCAAACCCGATTCATTAAATTCATGAAAACAAGTCAGGTGGGAGAAATTCGGAGAATGAGATTAGAGTGCTAAATACTAAACAGAACTAGCCACGAGTGAAGCCAGGTTCAGATGAGGCCATAGCGTAGCACAATGTCAGGCGCTAAGTACTAAGGTGCGGCGGAGCTAACGCTCTGCGAGGCTCGCACTTGGCGAAGCTCATGCGACGAAGGTAACGCGTAACACAACGCTAAATGCTAAGCGTTAGGGTATAGCAAAGCCCACATCTGGTTGAGCTCGTGTGGTTAGAACACGACTCTCGCATGGCGAGGCCAGCGAGTTCGGGGTTCATCAAATCTATAAAGACGGTTGGACATTGTGGCTCCAAAGGACACGATCAAGATTTCATAATAACCGAGATGAGTCCTGAATGCTATCTTCTGAATATCAACCTTACAGCAAATCAATTCTGAAAATACCCGAGCCCAGTAAAGTTGATAGAAAAGATCGTGATCGTTCTTGGAGAAATATAAAATAATAAAAAATGCCGTAGCTCTGTCTGACATAAGTCTTGATTATGGAAATTCGTTTCATACTAACATCTCTGTGTAGTGGCATAATTTGTCTGATTACATAAGTGGTGATTGTTGGCCCAGAGGCCTTCCACTCTAGTTTGATGATGATTAACTCATGTAGTTATGTTTACTATTATCTTGTGATGTTTAGTTTCAGATCTTTAACCAAGATATTAGTAGGTGATTAGCTTCAACAAAGGAGTTTTGAAGCCTTTCACATGGTGATTCAAGAGCCCGAGCATCAAGATCATATATAGCACTCGTTGGAGTCAAGCTCGGTGGATCACGGTTTGGATCGAGTCGACTTGAAGACGGAGTTCGTCAAGAAGACTTCGGTACATAGTTTAGTTTTTGTTTTTACATCCATTTGTAAAGACTAGATAGTGTGATATGCTCAAGTTCACAACACACACACTTGTTTTAGTTTTCATATTTATCGGTTTTCAGTTTTTGGTTTAACCGATCTTGTTTTTCATGAACAGATAGATTCAAAACAAGTTTACATGGTTTTATGTATATTAGACTTGTTCTATATACATGCATGCTTCAACTACTTAGACAAACTTATTTTGATATGCCTATTCATGTGTTTGGAGTTTTATTTTAACAAAACATTTTTTTCGTATTTAAAGTCAAAAACATGAATATATATTTATATATGTTTTATGTATATTGGATTTCTATCCATATGCAACATGCTTCAAAGTGTTTAAGTATCATGTTTTGTATTTGGATGAGTTTTGGACAAAACATATTTTCAATTCCAAAAAATCCAAGTTTGGAAAAATACGGATTTTGGTTTTCGGCAATATTTCCATAACACAAAAATGGTTCAAAAAGTTTGAAATTTGTGTTGGAATTTTTCACACAAGTTTTGTTTATCAATGTATTATACTGAACTTATTTTTGTGGATTTTTAGAGATTTTATGGGATTTTTTAAGATATTAAAAACTTAAGTTTTCTGTCCCAAATTAGTGCCTGCCAGGCTCTGGCGGTCGACCGGACCGGTCGACCGGACCCAGAGTCGGTCGACCGGACCGGTCGACTGACGTGCACAAAACGTGCACGCTGGCCAGCCACTTGAGTCGGTCGACCGGGCGGTCGACCGACTGCAAGTACCCCACTCTCGGGTGGGGGCGGTCGACCGACCGGTCGACCGTAAGGCTTGGACGGTCGACCGAGCGGTCGACCGGCCAGAGAGTAAATTGCTCTCTGGATTGGGACGGTCGACCGGGCGGTCGACCGGAGGCTCCAACGGTCAAATTTTTGACCGTTGGCGGTCGACCGGGCCGGTCGACCGTCAGCCGCCAGGGCTGAAAAACAGCCCCAACGGCTAGTTTTTCAATGGGGCTTTATATACCCCATTTGTAAAGGGTTTTGGTTAAGAATTTTCAAGAGAAAAATTTTCAGAATTCCTAGTGTTTTTATTCAGTTTCAAAAAGAGTTTTTAGAGCTTCAAAGTTTTCATCTTCATTTGTTTTTAGGGTTTGGAAAAATCAAAGAAAATTTGGATTTGGGATATTTGCTTAGTTCTTCATTTCTATCAAATACAAGTTGTTTTCCCAAATACTTTTCTTTGTGTTTTTGTTTCCAAACTCTTGGTTTTCCACACTTGAGCTATCATTCTATCCTTTCTATAGGATCCTTGTTTTTGTGGAGAAGAAGGTGTTTGTGGTTGAGATATACCACCAAGTGTTATACCCTTTCATTTGTTGTATCCCTCTTTGGTAGAGGTTGATTGTGGAGTGGTGGTTAGCTCCCTCTAGTGTGAGGTGGAGTTGGTGTTGGAATCCCTCAAGTGTGAGGTAGAGTTGGTGTTGGAATCCCTCAAGTGTGAGGTGGATTGTGATTGTGTGGCTAGGTGCCTACCCCTCTTGTGTGAAGTGGTGTTTGAGTTGCCTCGGTGGAGGTTGTATTGGTTGAGAGAGGAGTTCGGTACTCCTAGTTGTTGTATTACCCCAAAATCCTCGGTGGAGGTTCCCTGTGTGGGAGTCCTAGGTGGACAAGTTAGTGGATTGGAAATCCTTCTCGGTGAAGGCGGGGACGTAGAGCTCGGTGCACGAACCTCGAAACACATCTTGTTGTTTGCGTTTGATCCATTGACTCTTAACTCTCTCTTTACTTTTGTGCCTTGCATCATTCATATTGTCATATATCCATTATATGCTTGGTTTGTTTGTGTGTGCCTCACTTGTGCTTAACCACGAGAGCTTCATATAGCGCCTCAACTCTTATTCAGAGGAATCAAGAGGAGTTAGTCTAGAGCTCTTCACCGGGAATTCGGCTACACTCGTTGGTTGCATTAAGTGTAGTTGCAATTAGTTTTTAATTTCCGCATTTACTTCATTAGATTAGCAGTACACCTATTCACCCCCCTCTAGGTGTACTTTCAATTGGTATCAGAGCCTACGCTCCTGATATTTGGTTTAACCACCTAGGAGTGTGATCTTGGTTAGCTAATCTATCATTTGCATTTGCACGTATATTGTTTACACACACTCATGGATTGCTTGTCACTTCCCATGTTTGATGTTTCCAACATTGACATGTGAAAATTTAGGATGTCCATGTATTTAAAAACCCTAGGCTTGCATGTTTTCCTTGCCGCTACCAAGAGATCCTATCTTGGTAATTGCAAGCATATAGAGGCCAATGCACAAGCCCTTGAGGCACTTAGAAGCACGCTTAATAAAGAATATTTGTGCTTAGTTTCTAACTGTGATTCCGCCTTTGCAGTGTGGAACACGTTGACCACCTCCAAGCTTCAATTGCCAATCCAAACGGAGGATGAATCTAGTGGAGAATCCGACGATGCATGCTACATGGTCCAAGGGAATGACTCCCTTGAGGTATATTCGGAATCTCAATTAGATGATAATGATGCTAGTTCTTCTTGTGATGATTATGTGGATCCTAATGCTTTAAATGAACTATCCATTGTTTGTGAAAAATTATTAGAAAAATATAATCTTTTGAAAAAGAAGAGTTTTGAACTTAATAAAGAAAATAAGGATTTATGTTCAAGACTTGATTTGGTTTTGCAAAAGAAGGAAGAGATTTTTAGTGAACGTGACTCACTTAAATCTCAACTAGACCTTGCCCTAAAGGAAAATGAATTTTTAAAATCTAAAAATAATTGTGAAATAATTTTGAAGAAAAATGAAAACTTGTCTTCAAAAGTTGATTTTGTTTTAAAAGAAAATGATTCTTTGAAAATAAAAATTGCTTCTATTTCAACGGATTTAGAAATTTGTTTAAAGAAAAATGAATCTTTGAAAAATGATATAGTTTCACATGTTTGCCATGTTAGTGTAGCTTCACCTAGCTCACCTATTGCATGCACCTTTTCTTCTAGGATTGATAATGATATTTGTATGCTTAAGAAGAGTGGATTGTTTGGGCTCCACTTTGAGCCATTGTGCCAAGAACCATACACGTTTGGAATCCATATTTCGAAAGAAACAAATTCCATCTATGCATGCACACCATACACGGCATACACATGCTCCTCACGGTCACACCCATCACATGTATGCTCATGTGTACACTTGTAGACATTGTGGACGTAAGGGCCACCTTGCTAAATTTTGTTATGATCGTATAAATGATTCTAATTTAGCAACTAAATTTGTTTAGGTTAGGAAAGGAACTAACCCCCATGGACCCAAAAGAGTGTGGGTACCAAAGACCACCCCTATTGTATTTGATGTAGGTGTGGGCTCTCGCATGACGTGAGAGCGATAGTACCTTGAGATGGATGCGTTCCGAGCTTTATGAGGACTATTTGGATGCATCACTTTCAAGGGAAGTTTTGGTGGGAGGACCACCTCGGTTTGGAGAACTAGAGAGGTGTCTTCATCGGTTTTGGTATCGATCTCTAACTCCCGTTTATATTTACATGCTTTCCACATTATTGAGTTTTAGCATGTTTTGATTAGTATGTTAAATGCCATGATTATTAGACCATTGACATGCATGTATAGCATTTGAGATCACCCATGTTTATATGGACCATTATTTTTGTGTTCTCGCATATGTTTAGCTATCATGTTTATCATAGCTCTAATAGCATGTGGATTTACATAATGATCGTATTTATGTTTATCATGTTGATTTATGTCTTATTTTATGCTTCATAATTTGTTTACATGTTTGGATGTTAGTTTTCATTAAAACTTGGATATATACTTGTACATCTAGTGAGCCACAAATAGACTTTTATATGTTTGTGCTTAAATGCTCATTTGTGCTTATTAAATGTACTAGTATAGCCTAGTTTTGATGATTCATGCATTTTAACTTGTATTCCTCATCTTGGGCATGTTTTATGATCATGTGTTTTCATTTCATGTATATGTCTATTTTGCCAAACTTTAAGATATACATGTATACCCCTTGAGTCATTTGCTTTTCATGCAAATCTTTATTATGGACTCAATTGTGTTTAGGGATATGTATGTATACTTCTTGTTTTGTCAAAACATACATATGCCTTGAAGTATAAATTGTTTTAATGGAAATTTAGTTTTGACGATTTTCATGTTTTCTTATTTAAAGGAATTCAATATTGAGCTTATTTCCTATTTTCATGACTATGTCCTTCACACAAAACTTGTGCACTCACATTATTTGAGGTTTTCTCATGACTTTGTTTTCATGAGTCCTATATGAGCTTTATATCTTTTGAGTGTCAATTGTTGAGTGATTTTCATGTTTCATGAAATATAATTTTGTTTTATTCCTTTCTTGAAGGATTTCATACTAGTTTACAAATTTTTTATATAACTAGTTGCGGTATTCTTCACACGGAAGAGTTTTCAAACATATTCTATTTTCAAACCTATTTTTGAAAAACCTTTCCTTTAACGGGCGGTTGGTTGGGCGACCATGCCTTGTATGTTCTTATTGAAAATCATTTTAAACTTGTGCATGAAATGGGTGGTAGGTAATATGAGTTATACACATGGCCTTATTATTGTTTCAATTTGGTATCATTGGATCATTTCAATTGGTATCAATATTGACATTCTTTTTGTATACATATATATATATATATATATATATATATATATGTTTTATTTGTGCTTACTATATCTCTATATTCTTGAGCACAAATTTTGGTTATGCTAAGCTTGATTTTTAATATCTATCATGTTTCAATTGATTAGTTTTCAATTGGTATCCTAATACAAGCTTATGCATCATTTTTGTTGGTATTTCATAAAGGGGGAGAAAATTCGTATTTCATATTTCAATTGGTATTTGGTTTACCTTTGATTTCCACTCCCATACTTTATGATGAAAAATAATTGAAAAATAAATATTGATTTTAATTTGGTATCATATGTTCAAAATGAAAAATACTTACAATTGGTATCAAGATGTTTATTTGTTTACTTTCAATTGGTATCAAGAAAATTAAAAAATATTTTGATGTGTTATTGCCTATATGCAAGGGGAGCTTAACATCTCTTATACATATAGATTCATGTTGAGTGTATCTTATATTGAGGAGCTTGACAACTCTTCTTTATGTGATACACGTGTATAGGGGGAGCTTCACATCTCCTCTTATGCATTACATATTATGCGTTATGTGAGTTAGGACTTGTCATCCCTTCTTTATGTAATGCATATATGTAGGGAAGTTAACTTAGCGTCTTCCTCTTCATGAATGTATATCGCATATATTCTTATTATTGATTTGTTTCATGTCACCCCTTTATTGATTCTTTGTTTCGAACAAAAAGGGGGAGAACATTGTTTTGTTTTTACTTTAACCCCTTTGTTGATGATTGACAAAAAGGGGGAGAAGTATTTGGTATATATATGCATGTTTTAAGGATTTATGTTTATGCATATATGTTTTGTATTGCAATTTGCAAATAGGAGAATAAGTATTTTGATGAGTTTTATGCTTAATTGGCATGTTTATCTCCTTGTATTTGCATACATGTTTATGAGCTTTCATTGCATATTTATTTGTTTATTGTTATGCATGAGTTAAGGGGGAGCTTCTTTGAAGCTTAACTTTAATCCATGCATATATAACTCCATGAGTTTTGTCATCATCAAAAAGGGGGAGATTGTTGGCCCAGAGGCCTTCTACTCTAGTTTTGATGATGATTAACTCATGTAGTTATGTTTACTAATAATCTTGTGATGTTTAGTTTCAGATCTTTAACCAAGATATTAGTAGGTGATTAGCTTCAACAAAGGAGTTTTGAAGCCTTTCACATGGTGATTCAAGAGCCCGAGCATCAAGATCATATATAGCACTCGTTGGAGTCAAGCTCGGTGGATCACGGTTTGGATCGAGTCGACTTGAAGACGGAGTTCGTCAAGAAGACTTCGGTACATAGTTTAGTTTTTGTTTTTAGGTCCATTTGTAAAGACTAGATAGTGTGATATGCTCAAGTTCACAACACACACTTGTTTTAGTTTTCATGTTTAGCGGTTTTCAGTTTTTGGTTTAACCGATCTTGTTTTTCATGAATAGATAGATTCAAAACAAGTTTACATGGTTTTATGTATATTAGACTTGTTCTATATACATGCATGCTTCAACTACTTAGACAAACTTATTTTGATATGCCTATTCATGTGTTTGGAGTTTTATTTTAACAAAACATTTTTTTCGTATTTAAAGTCAAAAACATGGATATATATATGTTTTATGTATATTGGATTTCTATCCATATGCAACATGCTTCAAAGTGTTTAAGTATCATGTTTTTGTATTTGGATGAGTTTTGGACAAAACATATTTTCAATTCCAAAAAATCCAAGTTTGGAAACATACGGATTTTGGTTTTCGGCAATATTTCCATAACACAAAAATGGTTCAAAAAGTTTGAAATTTGTGTTGGAATTTTCACACAAGTTTTGTTTATCAATGTATTATACTGAACTTATTTTTGTGGATTTTTAGAGATTTTATGGGATTTTTTAAGATATTAAAAACCTAAGTTTTCTGTCCCAAATTAGTGCCTGCCAGGCTCTGGCGGTCGACCGGACCGGTCGACCGACGTGCACAAAACGTGCACGCTGGCCAGCCACTTGAGCCGGTCGACCGACTACAAGTACCCCACTCTCGGGTGGGGGCGGTCGACCGACCGGTCGACCGAGCGGTCGACCGGCCAGAGAGCAAATTGCTCTCTGGATTGGGACGGTCGACCGGGCGGTCGACCGGAGGCTCCAACGGTCAAATTTTTGACCGTTGGTGGTCTACCAGGGCGGTCGACCGCCAGCCGCCAGGGATGAAAAACAGCCCCGACGGCTAGTTTTTCAATGGGGCTTTATATACCCCATTTGTAAAGGGTTTTGGTTAAGAATTTTCAAGAGAAAATTTTTCAGAATTCCTAGTGTTTTTATTTAGTTTCAAAAAGAGTTTTTAGAGCTTCAAAGTTTTCATCTTCATTTGTTTTTAGGGTTTGAAAAAATCAAAGAAAATTTGGATTTGGGATATTTGCTTAGTTCTTCATTTCTATCAAATACAAGTTGTTTTCCGAAATACTTTTCTTTGTGTTTTTGTTTCCAAACTCTTGGTTTTCCACACTTGAGCTATCATTCTATCCTTTCTATAGGATCCTTGTTTTTATGGAGAAGAAGGTGTTTGTGGTTGAGATATACCACCAAGTGTTATACCCTTTCATTTGTTGTATCCCTCTTTGGTAGAGGTTGATTGTGGAGTGGTGGTTAGCTCCCTCTAGTGTGAGGTGGAGTTGGTGTTGGAATCCCTCAAGTGAGGTGGATTGTGATTGTGTGGCTAGGTGCCTACCCCTCTTGTGTGAGGTGGTGTTTGAGTTGCCTCGGTGGAGGTTGTATTGGTTGAGAGAGGAGTTCGGTACTCCTAGTTGTTGTATTACCCCAAAATCCTCGGTGGAGGTTCCCTGTGTAGGAGTCCTAGGTGGACAAGTTAGTGGATTGGAAATCCTTCTCGGTGAAGGCGGGGACGTAGAGCTCAGTGCTCGAACCTCGAAACACATCTTGTTGTTTGCGTTTGATCCATTGACTCTTAACTCTCTCTCTTTACTTTTGTGCCTTGCATTATTCATATTGTCATATATCCATTATATGCTTGATTTGTTTGTGTGTGCCTCACTTGTGCTTAACCACGAGAGCTTCATATAGCGCCTCAACTCTTATTCAAAGGAATCAAAAAGAGTTAGTCTAGAGCCCTTCACCGGGAATTCGGCTATACTCGTTGGTTGCATTAAGTGTAGTTGCAATTAGTTTTTAATTTCCGCATTTACTTCATTAGATTAGCCGTACACCTATTCACCCCCCCTCTAGGTGTACTTTCAGTGATTACCCTATTTTCTATACTGATCCCACTTTCTGTGCTAATCCCTATAGAAAGCCTATATATATAAGAATAGAGTGTGGAGCTGGAGAACTACCCGATATAAGATAATTCGGTGTACTAAAATTAAAGAATGCCAGATACGGTGAGAGGGAACCACATCTGTCCTGCCGCTACCTCACTAGTCTACCCATATCTTAAGTTGGTATAAAGACTATGAAAATCAGAATAGTGAAAAATGGAAGGGATTCAGGAATCAAAAGAAAGACGATTAAGAAAAAACAGATAACTCTGCACTTGTAGTTCGATTGTATAACCAAAATTCATGCATTCCAGTTGTAAATTTTTTTGCCATTAATTTGCTGACTGGTTGTACTGTGGATGCAAGAGCCTAGGCTTTGATACCATCCTATAACGTCCCGATCCCGCAGGTACGAAGAGTTATTGTGACGTATATACGTAGGTCAAAAATACCCTTACATATATATGCTAAACATCAGTACAGGCAAGGATTAGAGTACGAAAATACGTGGTGCATTATACATTCCAACATAAGAGTACAATTACAAAGTTATCACAAGATGTGACATAATATTCCAAGAATATTACATCACCGATAGGCGCAAATGCTGATTACAAAGAGATATATAATTATGAACAGTACAAAAAGCGCTCACGAGTTACAAAAGAAAACTTGAGAGACGAGCTGGGGCCTGAAAGGATAGGGCCCTAGACGGTCAACTGATGATTTATGACGCTACCGTTGCACAACTCTGATCACAAGGAAGTCCACCACGGTCCAAACTCCGAAATGTGGACATGCAGATCCAAAGTTGTCAGAAGCAACCCAACGAGTGGCAAGATGAGTACCAAGTGACATGCATAGATAAGCACACGTGTATCGATAAATCCGAGTTAAAGAGCCTGTATTGAAAATTGTGTCGTAAGCACAGGCACATAAGAGTAGGCAATGAGGCATCAAGTAAATGTGGCAAAACCAGTTTTATAAACTCAAATTACTGATCTGTTAGATTAGTACGTTGAAAGAATAATCCAAATAACACGCATAGCATCCTGAGTTCATATCACCCGAGTTGTCTCCTAGACTAAGAAAACAATGTAAAACTGATAAAAATCGATAAAATCGATAGTACCGAATACAAGCAAAATCAGTCGTACAAGTTCGGTTTACGGCTTCATAAGACTAGTATGTTGAAGGAATAATCCAAATAAGAAAACTCTCATCTGTATACCTTATGTCTCATGTCACCATAATCCGAGCGCATACGGCCTGAATTGCAAAACACGATGAATTATTATTTAACATCTTATTATTATTACTCGTCCGATCCATATATCTATGTGTACAGACGTACGTTCCATCCCACATACATGCATATATGAGTAAGTTGAGTTTGTTATTGGAAACTGATGATGAAACCAACAGGTTATGTTTACAGTGAGTCCCGTGCATGCCTGGGACCACGATCCAAGGTGTTCCGTTGCTGGTGTACGGAATCGGCCACAAGGCGTACATGAGGTGGGTCTTATTGTATGCCCATTTAGGATTATGAATAGGAGGTAGGGAGCCAATGTTCCCCTCAGAACACCTGGAGGCCCTCAGGTAAGTTTTAGTTGCACAATATTTCTAATACCACTATAAGTATATTCACCACTTCAAGTCCATCAGTTTCCCCTTATCTGATGTAAGTTGTCCTTTTTATAGTTTATTATGTAATTATCAGTTTATGAGAATAACAGGAGTAGGTCAGGTTCATGAATTCAGGAGTAAAAGAGTATATGAGTACTAGGGATACAGGTCACTGTACATAATACAGGATACCCGTAATATGATAATCACAAGTCAGGTGATAGTAAGCAGGTGTCAGGTGATAAGAAGCAGGCGTTAGCACATCAAATGAAAGGACGTCAAGCGATAACACATCAGATGTTAACTATCGAATAACACGATGCATGAAAACAATACCGATACAGGAGATCGGTACGAATACTGAAAAACATATGGCTTTTGGAAAGAAGTATAAGTGGGGGTTTCAAACTCTTCACTACCATTAAATAAAGAATTGGTTAAACTATCAAGCAGGCAAGCAGGTAAACAAGCAAGCGAACATTCAAGCGGAGCTAAGCAGAGTTGGAGCGAAGTTAGCGTACAACGCTAAAGGCTATCACGCTCGGAGTGGTTACTGCTCGTGGCGAAGCTATGCACGCGTGTGGTGGCGAGTAAACCGCGCTGCATCACCCGTGACGAAGCTGCGCCAATGACGTGACTACACCTGGACGGAGTTAGCGGTAAAGCACTGAGCTCACCTGCTAGGCGGGGTCGAAAGACCTAAAGGTCTGAACGCACTCTTCTTTTGAAGAAGTGGGTGAGAGCCCAAAGGCTGGAGGGTTAAAAAGCCTAGTAAGTACCTGCAGAAGTGTTAGTATCACACGATCACACATATAAACATGGTTATAACTACACTATCCGTGGAGTGAAGCCTGGAGGCTGAGTGTAGAGCTCGGAGGGTCGACCACGCATGATAATAGAGCAGATATCACAGCATATACATGTATAGGAATTTAACCTGCGCTATTACAACCATTCGTCACACCGATACAATACAGTACACCGGTACAATACGCGTCTCCACAGTATATGTACACATCCACACCGACACAAACACAACACTCCGCTACAGATCTACATGTCCACTATACGAATACAAATTCACTGATACAAACTGTACCGAAAATTACACAATTTACACGAATAAATACTAATCACCCGTCGAAGTGAGAAAACCCAGAAAAGTGAAAACTCACCTAAAAGTCTTCAGAAAATGTTGCAAAATCCCAAATCTCAAGAATCACGTGCACACGCGGTCCCATAAATATATTAAAATATATAAATTATTTATTTAGAGAGAGTATAGGAGAGAGGAGAGAGAGAAATAAGTGGAGAGGGGGAAATGGCCATGGCCAGCAGGCTATGGCCTAGCTCACGGCCTGGCCGGCCTGGCCGGCCCCTGGGTAGCACCGGCCGGCCTCTGGCGCCGGCGGCAGGCCCAGGAGGCCAGGGTGGTGCCGGCCAAGCCGGGGGAGAGAGGGACGTTGAGGGGTGGTTCTTTTTGGGTGGTGGTGAAGAAGGAGATGTAGAAAGAGATGGTGAAGGTGATTGGGAGGAGGAAATAGTGTTGATGTTAGTGGTGGAGGTGATGGTGGCGGGGAGGTGATGACCGGCGGTGGAGCTTGGCCGGAGGTTGTCGGGTGCACGGTGAGGGTGGCGGCGGCCGGTTGTGGTGAGGGGAGAGGAGGGAAGGAGAGGTGAAATTGAGGAGCGAAAGAGAATAAGAATGAGTGGGGGAGCGAGAATTGAGAGAGATGGAAATTGTGAGGGAGAGGGAGAGAATTTGGGAGGAGGGGGTGCTGCTCCGTTCGTGGGCCAGGGGAAGGAGAAAAGAAAAGAAAAGAGAGAAGAAAAAGGAGAAGAATAGAAAAGGGAGAGATATTTTGGGGGGCTTTTTTTGTGTGGTGGAGAAAAAAGGGAAAAGAAAATGAAAAGAAAAAGAAAAAAGGAGAAAGAAATAAGTGGAGGAGAAAAAAGAGGAAAGAAAGAAAAAGCAAAAAATTATCTAGATAAAATTCCAGATCCCCGAAAACACCGAAAATGCTGGAAAAATGGAGTAACTCGGAAGTTCTCGAAAAATTCTCAAAAATTGAGAATATTATATTAAGGTACATGGTGAAATTAGATTTAAGAAATTCAATTCCGGTTTTCAAACTAAAAATCTTGAAATCAACCAGCGACACCAGTCGACACCAAATCCGGTCGAATTTTGATAAATTCAGAAAAATTTCTAAAAATGCGTTTAGATAAAAAAATATGATTTTAAGAAATAATGTGAAAACGGTTTCTAGAAATTCAGCTCCGTTGGTAAGTTAAAAATCTGAGAATCGATCGGTGGCACCGGTCGATACCGGTTTTGAAGATTTTGCAATTAATTCAGAAAATTTTCAAAAAATCATGAAAATTCTAAAATATTGAAAAACGTTGTTTGACACTGAAACCGGTTAAATTTGATTACCGAAAAGACTATCAAGTAGTACATTAGGATTGGGTCCCCGGTTTAGACTAGGACCGACTCTGAATTTGAAAATCCGGATTAGATACCAAGTAATAACATAAATAATCATAAAATAAAAACAAATATAGGGAGATAAATTGAAAAATACGATTGAACAATTAGAATACGCATCTGAGTACGTATTCCGGGAATGGGGTGTTGCAATATTATTCTGACTATTTCTTTCTTTCTTTGTTTTTGACTTTCTCCCTTCCGTGCTTCTTCATTGTTTAATCTTCTTTTCTTCTTATTTATGTCTTCTTGTTTTTATACTTGTTTTTTTCTTCCTTTTCCTATCTTTTATTTGCAGATAATGATAATAATAGTAGTAGTAACAATAATTATAGTTGAATATTTTTGTTCATGATGACTATGAGCAGTCATATATCATCATCATTCTCACCAAGGACAACCGGGGTGGTGCACAAACGATTGGCTAGTCTAGTTGCTTTTTTTGTTAACATTATCTACAAAAACTGTTAGTTTTGAGCAAAATATTATTAGCTTAACCCCATTTTGAAGAAAACAGAATCAAACACATATTCCTTAACTTTTAAAGGTTATTTCTAAATGACAAAGGTAAGAATTATTAAACTTCCCCACGAACTTACATAAAAGAAAAATCTTTACTTTACAAATTTCTCATTGCAGGAGTCCTATTAATACTAATGCTACTTTTAGATGGTTTGTATTGAACTATTTTCTTGTATTTCCTTTTGGATCTATGATCCGTGAGACTCTGTAATTAATGCGTGAGTTTCCTTCTCCTGGAAAGGACATGGGATGTAATATATGACAAGTCTTAAAAATTTAGTCATTAATGTAGAGGTAAATTCCTCAAGGGAATTTATCTACACTCAAATTAACGAACAGGAATGTAAATCAGGCTCAAACACCAGAAATTACGTGGAAAATCCGGGAGGAAAAAATCACTGAGCAGAGAGAGATTCCACTAAATTAAAGAGATTACAAGGAGCTTTCAACACTCTATTACAAGTTTAATTCTCAAGGGTTCCATCCCCTGCAAAAGAGGAAGAGATCGACTTTTATGCTGAGAGTTGAAGAGCTATGTCGTGGTCTCTGAGATCTCCGCCTATGGATCATCCCACGATCATAATTGTCCGTAACACTTCAGTTGCAATTGGTAAAGTGGTGCGTGATCTTCGGGGATCACGCTGGTTGGCGAGGATAACAGCTCAAATCCACAATTATTGCCCACCACGTGCCGAGTTGTTGTAACCGTCCTGTTAGCCATGTGGTCGGGTAAGATCAGCTAGATGAGGTCGAATCTCGAACCTCTTGAAAGTACACCCAGAGGGGGGGTGAATAGGTGTACGGCTAATCTATGAACAATAATGCAGAATTTAAAACTAAAATTGCAACACATTTAGTGTAACAACGAGTGTAGCCGAATTCCCGGTGAAGGGCTCTGGACTAACTCCTCTTGATCCTCTGAATAAGAGTTGAGGTGCTATATGAAGCTCTCGTGGTTAAACACAAGTGAGGCACACACAAACAACACAAGCATGTATATGATATGGTAATATGAATCAATGCACAAAGTAAGAGAGAGTTAGAGAAAGTGGATCAAAAGCAAACACCAAGATATGTTTCGAGGTTCGAGCACACAGCTCTACGTCCCCGCCTTCACACAGAAGGATTTCCACTATCTCGTCCACACAGGACTTCCCACACAGGGAACCTCCACTGAGGATTTTGGGCAATACAATAGCCGAGAGTGCACAACTCCTCTCTCAACCGAATACAACCTCTCACAGAGGCAAGGCACAACCAACACAAAATCCACTTCACACAAGAGGGATAGGCACTTAGCCAACAAACACCAATCACCTCACACTTAAGGGATTCCAACAACAACTCCACCTCTCACTTGAGGGAGCTAAACACAATCTCCACCTCTCACTAGAGGGAGCCAACCACAACTTTCACAATCACCTCACAATAGAGGGATACCAAATCAATCTCCTCTCACTAGAGGGATATCACAATGAAGGAAGTTTACAACTTGGTGGTTTCCACAACCACAAACTAATATTTCCACAAAGATAAAGATCCTATAGATAGGATAGAAAGATAGCTCAAGTGTGGAAAACAAAGAGTTTGGAAATCAAAAACTCAAAGAAAAACTCTAAGGAAAAACTCTAGATAGAATTGAAAATGAAGATCAAACCAATTCCCAAAGACTTTTCTTTTCTTTGAATTTTCCAACCCCTTTTAAACAAAATAAAGATCAAATCTTTAAAGCTCTAAAACTCTTTTGAAACTTGTAATAAAACACTTGAGAAGATCAGGAAATTTTCTCTCTAAAAACTTATATAAAACCAACTCTTGAATGGGGTATATATAGCCCTCAAGAGAATCTGCCCGTTGGCAGCTGACAAGGCCCAGATTGACCTTCCGGTCGACCGGCCGGTCGACCGGCCAACGGTCAAAAAATCGACCGTTGAGCCTGCCGGTCGATCGCCCGGTCGACCGCGCCCAGAACCAGAGAGCAACGGCTCTCTGGCCGGTCGACCGCCCGGTCGACCGGGCCAACCCGAGAGTGAGTTGACTTCAGTCGGTCGACCGCTCGGTCGACCGGCCAAGCAAGCTGGCTGCGTGCACGTCCTTGTGCACGTCGGTCGACCGATCCGATCGACCGACTCTGGGTCCGGTCGACTGGCCCGGTCGACCGCCAGAGCCTGGCAGGGCAATTTCAGAACTTAAAAACTGGGTTTTTATTATCTAATTAAATCCCATAAAATCTCTAAAAATTCACAAAAATAAGTTCTTATATTATCTTTGAAATACAAACATGTGTGAAAAAATTCAACACATATTTCAAACTATTTGAACCATTTTTGTGACTTGGAAAATTTGCCGAAAACCAAAACCCGTATTTTCCAAAACTTGAATTTTTGAAATGAAAAATCGTTTTGTCCAAAACTCATCCAAATACAAAAACATGATATTGAAACAACATTGAGGCATATTGTATATGGATAGAATCCAATATACATGTAAAGAATTATATCTATGTTTTTGACTTAAAATCCAAAAATACGTTTTGTTAAAATACCAAAACTCCAAACTCATAAAATAGACTATCAAACTAAGTTTGTTTAAATAGTTGAAGCATATATGTATATAGAACAAATCTAATATACATTAAACCATGTAAACTTGTTTTGATTCTATCTATTCATGAAAACCAAGATCGGTTAAACCAAAAACCGAAAACCAAAACATGAAACTTGTGTGTGTTGTGAACTTGAGCATATCACACTATCTAATCTTTACAAATGGATCTAAACTACCGAGGTCTTCTTGTAGAGCGCCGTCTCCAAGTTGACTCGATCCAAACGTGATCCACCGAGTTTGACTCCAACGAGTGCTAGATATGGACTTGATGCTCGGGCTCTTGAATCACCATGTGAAAGCTCCAAAACACCTTTGTTGAAGCTAATCACCTACTAATATCTTGGTTAAATATCTGAAACTAAATATCACAAGATTATTAGTAAACTATAACTATATGAGAATCATTATCAAAACTAGAGTCGAAGGCCTCTGGGCCAACAATCTCCCCCTTTTTGATGATGACAAAACTCATGGAGTTATATATGCATGGATTAAAGTTAAGCTTCAAAGAAGCTCCCCCTTAACTCATGCATAGCAATAAACATTAAGATATGCAATGAATATTAAACATGAATATGCATAGACATGCATAAAACAATGAACATGCTCTTGTTACCAAATAAATTATTTCTTCTTCTCATAAACATGTTCTAAAAAAATGCTCTTGATATCAATAAAAATTTCAATTGAAAGCTAATTAATAAAAATTCTTGATACCAATAATAAAACTTTTAATAAAAGCTCTTGATACTAATTGAAAGATAATCAATAAAAGCTCTTGATACCAACAATAAAAATTTTAATATAAAAGTCCTTGATATCAATAAAACAAAAACAACAAACTATGTTCTTGATACTAATATCCATACTCTTGATATCAATATCAACAAAACATAAAACAAACTCTCTTTATATCAATATGAAACAAAGCAAACTTTGATAAACATGCATATAAACTCAAATACTTCTCCCCCTTTTTATCAATCATCAATAAAGGGGTGAAAGAAAACAATAAAACATGTTCTTCCCCTTTTTGTCCGAAACAAAAATACTTCAAGGGGTGAAATCAAATCAAAAACATTATGATACCAATTAAAAAAATATATCAATTTAGTGCATCATGATATCAATTGAAAATAAACAAATAGGTAAACCAACAAAAATTTTGAGGAATACCAATTGAAAGTAAATAAGGCGTTGAAAACAAATCTTGAAGAAACCAATTTAAAGTACCAATTGAAAGTACATAAAATATTTTTGAAGAAACTAATCAAATTTGATATCAATTGAAAGATGTAAGCATATAGATAATCTTGATACCAATTGTAAAAATTAATACCAATTGAAAATATTTTACACTTTTGATACCAATTTGAAAAACATAAACCAATTGAAGATATTTTTCATTAGGAAGTATGATACCAAATTAAAATCAATATTAATTTTTCAATCATTTTTCAACATAAAGTGTGGGAGTAGAAAACAAAAGGTAAACAAAACCAATTAAAAGGTGAAATATGAATTTTCTCCCCCTTTATGAAATACCAATTAAAATGGTGCATAAGCTTGTATTAGGATACCAATTGAAAAATAATCAATTGAAATATAATAGTCATTTAGGATTCAAGCTTAGCATAACAAAAATTTGTGCTCAAAGATATAGAGATATAGTAAGCACAAATAAAACATATATATATATATATATATATATATGAAAAACTAAATACCAATCGAAATTGATACTAATTGAAGTGTAAGCATGCATATATAAAACATTTATGAGTATACAAAAAAAATGTCAATAGTGATACCAATTGAAAAGATACAATGATATCAATTGAAAACACAATAAGATCAAGTGTATAACTCATACTTCCTACCACCCATTCATGCACATGTTTAAATAGATTTTCAAAAATGAGCATACAAGGCATGGTCGCCCAACCAACCGCCCTTTGGATGGGTAGGGGTTTTCAAAAATAAATTTGAAAATAGGTTTAGCATATTTGAAAACTCTACCAAAACGAAGAATACGAACTAGTTATATGAAAAATTTGTAAACTAGTACGAAATTCTTCAAGTAAGGAATAAAACAAAAATATATTTCATGAAAAACATGTAGATCACATGATCACCAAACACTCAAAATCTATATAGCACAAATTGTACTCATGAAAACAAAATCATGAAAAAAACATTAAATAAAGTGAGTGTATAAGAGTTAGGTGAAAAACATATCATCATGAAAATAGGCAATCAAGCTCAATAAGAAATTCCTTAAAACAATGAAAATCATCAAAACTAGAATCCTTTAAGGTATATGTATGTCATGTACAAACTAAAGTATACATACATATCCAAACATAACGAGTCCACAAAGTATATGCATGAAGGCAAGTGGCTCAAGGATGTATATGTATATCTAATAGTTTAGACAAAATGGACATATACATGAAGTTAAACATAAACATGAAAAACATGTACAAAATGGGAATACAAGTCAAAATGTTTGAGTCACCAAAACTAGACTATACTAGTACATTTAATAAGTACAAATGAGCATTCAAGCACTAACATATAATAATCTATTTGTGGCTCACTAGTTGTACAAGTATATACCTAAGTTTTAATGAAAACTAACATCTAGACATGTAATCAAAACATGAAGCATAGAAATCAAAGTAAAACTCATATGATCATTATGTAAATGCACATGCATTAGATTTATGATATACACAATAGCTAAAACAAAATGTGAGAACACAAAAGTATAAATCCATATTAAACATGGGTGATCTCAAATACTAATCATGTATATCACTAATCTAATTATCATGGTATTTAACATACTAATCATGAAACATCAAAACATGCTAAAAAAGAATAATATGAAAAGCATGTAAACATAATGAGGAGTAAGAGATCGTTACCAAAACCAAAAAGGCAACTCTCCATGTCTCCAAACCAAGGTGGTCCTCCTACCAAACTCCCCTTGAAAGTGATGCATCCAAATAGTCCTCTTTAAGCTCAGAACGCATCCACCTCAAGGCACCATCGCTCTCACGTCATGCGATAGCCCACACCTACATCAAATACAATAGGGGTGGTCTTTGGTACCCATACTCTTTTGGGTCCATGGGGGTTAGCTCCTTTCCTAACCCAAACAAATTTAGTTGCTAAATTTAAATCATGTATACGATCATAACAAAACTTAGTAAGGTGGCCCTTCCGTCCACAATGTGTACAAGTGTACACATGAGCATGCATAGTGTTGTGTGCATGAACGTGGGAAGCATGTGTATGCCGTGGTTTGTGTGCATGCATGGAAGGAACTTGTTTCTTTCGAAACATAGATTCCAAACGTGAGTGATTCAAAGCACAATGGCTCAAAGTGGAGCCCAAACAATCAATACCCTTCTTACGCATAGATATATCATTTTCAATTATAGAAGAGGTGCATGCAATAGGTAAGCTAGATGAAGAAGCTATACTAGCATGACAAACATGTGTGTCTAAATCATTTTGCAAAATAGTGTTTTTCTTTGAAAATAAATCCAAATCCTTTGAAATTGAAGCAATTTGTTTTTCAAGGATTCATTCTCTTTTAAAACAAAATCAAGTTTTGAAGTTAAAGACTCATTTTCTTCAAAACATTTTCACAATCATTTTTACTTTTCAAAATTTTGTTTTCACTTAAAATAAGTTCAAGTCGGTTTTTCAAAGAGTCACGCTCATTTGAAATCTCAACCTTCTCTTGCAACACCAAATCAAGTTTTGAACACAACCAAATCAAGTTTTGAACACAAACCCTTATTTTCTTCTTTTAGTTCAAAACTCTTCTTTTTCAAAAGATTATATTTTTCTAACAATTTTTCACATACAATTGATAGTTCTTCATTCAAAGCATTTGGATTAACATAATCATCACAAGAAGAACTAGCATCATCACCATCTAATTGAGTTTCCGAGTGTACCTCAAGGGAGTCATTCCCTTGGACCATGTAGCATTGTTGCTCGGATTCTCCACTAGATTCATCCTCCACAATGGTTGACGTCTGAAGCTTGGAGGAGGTTAACGTGTTCCACACTGCAAAGGCGGAATCACAGTTAGAAACCATAAAAAGATATTCTTTATTTAAAGTGCTTCTAAGTGCCTCAATGGCTTGTGCATTGGCCTCTATATGCTTGCTATTACCAAGATAGGATTTCTTGGTAGCGGCAAGGAAAACATGCAAGCCTAGGGTTTTTAGGTACATGGACATCCTAAATTTTCACATGTCAATGTTGGAAACATCAAACATGGGAGGTGTCAAGCAATCCATGAGTGTGTGTAAACAATATAAGTGTGCAAATGCAAATGATAGATTAGCAAAACTAAGATCACACTCCTAGGTGGTTAAACCAAATACCAGGAGCGTAGGCTCTGATACTAATTGAAAGTACACCTAGAGGGGGGAATAGGTGTACGGCTAATCTATGAACAATAATGCGGAATTTAAAACTAAAATTGCAACACACTTAGTGTAACCAACGAGTGTAGCCGAATCCCGGTGAAGGGCTCTGGACTAACTCCTCTTGATTCCTCTGAATAAGAGTTGAGGTGCTATATGAAGCTCTCGTGGTTAAACACAAGTGAGGCACACACAAACAACACAAGCATGTATATGATATGGCAATATGAATCAATGCACAAAGTAAGAGAGAGTTAGAGAAAGTGGATCAAACGCAAACACCAAGATATGTTTCGAGGTTCGAGCACACAGCTCTACGTCCCCGCCTTCACACAGAAGGATTTCCACTATCTCGTCCACACAGGACTTCCCACACAGGGAACCTCCACTGAGGATTTTGGGCAATACAATAGCCGGGAGTGCACAACTCCTCTCTCAACCGAATACAACCTCTCACAGAGGCAAGGCACAACCAACACAAAATCCACTTCACACAAGAGGGGTAGGCACTTAGCCAACAAACGCCAATCACCTCACACTTGAGGGATTCCAACAACTCCACCTCTCACTAGAGGGAGCTAAACACAATCCCCACCTCTCACTAGAGGGAGCCAACCACAACTTCCACAATCACCTCATAATAGAGGGATACCAAATCAATCTCCTCTCACTAGAGGGATATCACAATGAAGGAAGTTTACAACTTGGTGGTTTTCACAACCACAAACTAATATTTCCACTAAGATAAAGATCCTATAGATAGGATAGCAAGATAGCTCAAGTGTGAAAAACAAAGAGTTTGGAAATCAAAAACTCAAAGAAAAACTCTAGGGAAAAACTCTAGATAGAATTGAAAATGAAGATCAAACCAATTCCCAAAGACTTTTCTTTTCTTTGAATTTTTCGACCCCTTTTAAACAAAATAAAGATCAAATCTTTAAAGCTCTAAAACTCTTTTGAAACTTGTAATAAAATACTTAAGAAGATCATGAATTTTTCTCTAAAAACTTATATAAACCAACTCTTGAATGGGGTATATATAGCCCTCAAGAGAATCTGCCCGTTGGCAGCTGACAAGGCCCAGATTGGCCTTCCGATCGACCGGCCAACGGTCAACAAATCGACCGTTGAGCCTGCCGATCGATCGCCCGGTCGACCGCGCCCAGAACCAGAGAGCAACGACTCTCTGGTCGGTCGACCGCCCGGTCGATCGGGCCAACCCGAGAGTGGGTTGACTTCAGTCGGTCGACCGCTCGGTCGACCGGCCAAGCAAGCTGGCTGCGTGCACGTCCTTGTGCACGCCGGTCGACCGACTCTGGGTCCGGTCGACCGGCCCGGTCGACCGCCAGAGCCTGGTAGGGCAATTTTCAGAACTTAAAAACTGGGTTTTTATTATCTAATTAAATCCCATAAAATCTCTAAAAATCTACAAAAATAAGTTCTTATATTATCTTTGAAATACAAACATGTGTGAAAAATTCAACACATATTTCAAACTATTTGAACCATTTTTGTGACTTGGAAAAATTGCCGAAAACCAAAACTCGTATTTTCCAAAACTTGGATTTTTGAAATGAAAAATCGTTTTGTCCAAAACTCATCCAAATACAAAAACATGATATTGAAACAACATTGAAGCATATTATATATGGATAGAATCCAATATACATGTAAAGAATTATATCTATGTTTTTGACTTAAAATCCAAAAATACGTTTTGTTAAAATACCAAAACTCCAAACTCATGGAATAGACTATCAAACTAAGTTTGTTTAAATAGTTGAAGCATAGATGTATATAGAACAAATCTAATATACATTAAACCATGTAAACTTGTTTTGATTCTATCTATTCATGAAAACTAAGATCGCTTAAATTAAAAACTGAAAACCAAAACATGAAACTTGTGTGTGTGTTATGAACTTGAGCATATCACACTATCTAATCTTTACAAATGGATCTAAACTAACTATTCCAAAACAAACCGAGGTCTTCTTGTAGTGCGCCGTCTCCAAGTCGACTCGATCCAAACGTGATCCACCGAGCTTGACTCCAACGAGTGCTAGATATGGACTTGATGCTCGGGCTCTTGAATCACCATGTGAAAGCTCCAAAACACCTTTGTTGAAGCTAATCATCTACTAATATCTTGGTTAAATATCTGAAACTAAATATCACAAGATTATTAGTAAACTATAACTACATGAGTTAATCATCATCAAAACTAGAGTGAAAGGCCTCTGGGCCAAAACCTCCATGATAAGTGAGATATGCCAGGTGTCGCGATCTCGCAAAAGTCATAATTTTGACCACTATAGATGCCCCTTACATCTCTTCTTCTCAGAGTCTCTGGTCGAGAAGGAGAATAGATTTAGTGCTCGAGTAGACCTCCCAGTTGCCGTTACAAGACAAGGTCGGGGAGTCACTGGAGACTCACTTCATATCTCTGTTCATTTAATCCTCTGGATTGGCTGTTAGGCTGTCACGCTGCAAGTCCCATCGGCGTGCGTGACGTGCAGGATGCCGCCATTTGAGGGCCTTGGGACTCACGACGGTAAATAACCACCTTTCCAGAGTCATCATTGTGCTGACGTCAGCGCAAGATTCAAATTGGGGGAAAAGAGGGAGAGATTTCACAAATCTAAAATTTTCCCCAAATCTTCTCGAGTCCTGCATCTCTTTGTCTTCTTTCTTCTGCCTTCGATCTCTTCTCTTAAATCCACCGTCAAGTCCACTGTCCTTGTTCTGAAATGGCCGGCGCTGAAGTTCTCGATGACGAGTTTCGTCCGTAATTTCTTGCGCTATTTCAAAGTCGCCCCTCACAGTTGGTGGTCGGGGGCTGGCATATCGTTTTGGGCTTCGAAACCCTTTGTGATCTAATCGTCCCTGATTCTCGTAGGGTCAAAGACTTCTTCCCTCTTTATGTGATGAGAAAGATCAAGGAGAATAGTCATTTCTTTGTTGTTTAGAGCGGTTTCAAGAGGCTGATAATCAACTTGGCGGACGGTGACCACGGTTGGCGTGAGATCATCATCCAAGTCTCTGGTGCTTGGGAGGCGGTTGCACAGGACCGTGACGTCGTTCCGACGGCATGGAACCAAGGGGCGCTCCAGCATGGTAGTGTCTCAGTCGCGACGAAAGTCCAGGAGAAGGTCCATCACCTGCTCCAGATTGGCTTCGACCATCGCAACTGGAGCTGGTTGCTCGATCAGAGCTGACCTTTTGTGCCCCCAGTCATCTCGAGGGCTCTATCGGTGGCTCGGGATGATGCAGGCTCTACACCCAAGGCCACAACCGTCATGGAAAAGGAAGGTGCAGGGCGAGTGCTGTCTCATATAAGAAAGCGAGTCCTTCAAAGCGGAGCTCTAAACAGAAGCCTGTGGCGAGCGAGAAGCGTCCAGTTCGGGCTGACCCGCCTAGGAAGAAGACAGTGTCAGAGTTTTCTCAATCTGGCGTGGAAAAGGAAGAATTTAATCTAACGCTCGTGCACTTCAAGAGGAAGCTTTCCGACCAGGCCAACCTGCAGGTAAGAGTGATTCTTCTCTTGGAGTTTCCCTTGCACTGGGCTTGGTTTTGATGTAGGCATGTTTTGTTTTGCAGAAGAAGTGTCGTGTTGATTATGGCTTCTACATGGAGGATATGGAGCGACGGCTGATGAAGCTGGATAGGGGCTCCGACCCAGCGGTAGGGGAAGAATCTCGGAGAGGAGCTTTGCCTCTACTGCATCTCGGCAGGAGCCCTTCGATCGACCAGAGCCCACCGAGCCGGTGGATTCTTCAACCCTCCTCCCCGAGGTTGGAGTCCCTATGGAGCTGGTTTCCTGAGGAAGTATCTCCGAGGTGACCCCTCCGACTGAAACCACTCCATCTCTCTCGTTGGAGCCTTCAGTCGAGATTCAGCAAGTTGAGGAGGATGTCTCCATAGGGCCTGCTGTTGTCCATTCCTTTGTTGTGACATCTCAAGAATCTTTTGTTCAGAGCTCTCTGAGTGGAGGATGTTCCTGCAGAGGGGAGACTGCGAGATGGCTCTTGGTCAAGGAGACTTCCTCCAAGGCCAGAGGAGTTTGAGAGGGTTTCGTCGAGGGACCAGAGAAGGTCATTGGAGAACGACATCTTTAGGGTAAGTCTCGATCGTGTTTTGCTTTCTACTAGCCAAGTATCCCTCCTAACTGATCTCTTTGCAGGCTGCAATGTTCGTTGTCCAGTTCTTGGGTTGGTTGTTAGCAGGTCGCTGTGAGGGAGGACTTGACCATCACTGACATGTAGAAGAAGCTTGAAGAGTCATTTGCAGAAAGAGGGGTGTCGACAAGAAGCTCGCAAAGGTCTAGGTCGACTTGGATCAAGAGTTGGCCGCTCTTCGAGGTCTGGAAGGAGAATTAGTCGTGCATCGGGGGAAACTTAAAGGGAAGATCACCGAGTCAGAGAGGAATTCCTCGGTGCTGCGGCAAAAATAATCTAAGCTCGAATTCACTCGGAGGGAGTTGGAGGAAGCTTACCAGCTGGCTGAGGACACCAAGGCTGAGCGCGATCTCGAGAAGGTTGTCTTCAAAGCCGAAAAGAAAGGCCTGTTCCGTGACTTGAAGCAAACACATGTCCCCAAGGTTGAGGTCGAGAAGAAGGTTGGCGACTAGCGAAGGTGCAGGAAGCCCAAATATACAAGTGCTTGAAGTACAAGCAAGGATACAAGGACCGGTGCAAGGAAAAACTCCAAGGTACTCTCTTGAGGTTAGTGTCTCTTGAGGGGATCAAGGTGCAACTGGGTCCTTGGCCTTCGATGCCCCGCTCCCCGCTGCTGCCTCTGTTGCGACAATAGATGCTCCTCGATCCCTCCTGCTGGCGCAGTTACCGTGGCTTTTTTGACAGATCCTGACCTTGGAGCTGCCAGAGTGTCTCTCCAAGGCAGTGTGAGTGCTTGATTGTATTTGTAATGAACTCGTTGCCTTGATTGTACTTGTGATGAACAAATTAATGAAAGAATTCAGAAATTTGTCCAATGATTTGTTTGGATTTTGACCAATGTCTCGGTATTGTGTTGATTGTAGCTCAATAAGGCTGGGGATGAAGTGTCTCCTACTTTTCGAGAGGTTACCCAAAGTCGGATCGAGCCTTCTGGGATAACTGTTGAATACGGGATTTCGAGTCTTGGAAGTCATGCGAAGGATAGATCCACGGGGATCAGGCTTCTTGAGGAACCCGTGGAGAATCCGGATGATGAAGGCTTCGGAGGCTTGGAAGCAGATCTCGACTTAAGCCTTAGGGAGGAGCCTGGATCTCTGCTCGACTATCTGCACGCTCGACTGAAGTGGGTGATGAAGAGCCGTCACCGTTCTATGCCTGGCCTCCCGCTCTATATGGAGATGTCGATGCATAAAAGCCTCATCTCCCAGCTGGAGAGTGAGCTAACCTGCCATCGGTCAGAGGTGAGCGATCTTTTGGACACGACGTCCAAATGGATAAGTAGATGATCTGAGAAGAGACAAGCTGAAAGCGCTTAAGAAGGAGAAACTCGACCCGTCCATAGATCTGAGGGAGCTGAACAAGATAAAGCTCTAACCGACAGAGTCCCTCCTAGAGAGGATGGAGTAGTTGAAGAAGGCGATGGATGGCATTGCTATCTACATAAGATTCTCTCGAGAAAGAATTGTAGATCGCCTCTCTTCAGTCGTTGTCGACTCAGGAGGAGGAGGCAACTCATGCGCTGAAAGTAAGGGTCTGAGAGCTGGATCCAGGTTCAGGGCGGAACGAACGCGAGATAAGAGACTCCAAGAAGAGGTCCGTCGAAAGGATGGTCTCTACCGGGAGTTGTTCAAAGAGAACCAAGAGCTCTTTGAAGTGAACAAACTTCAGCCTCTGGACCGATATAGTCGAGGAGGTGATGGCCCGAGCAGGAGGCGCTAACCGCAGGCCGCTTGTTTTGGCATTTGTATTCCTTGGCGCTCTTTTTATTTCCCAGATTTGTAATAACACGTTATGTTTACCCGAGTCTTGATTTTCCTGCATGTGTGATTCATTAGCAATAGACTGATCATGTTTAGTTTTGAGTCTAGCTTTTACCCTTTTGATGTTGGTGCGACTTGCTCATCTGATTGCGTTAGACCTCAAATAGTGAGGACTAGGACGTGTTGACGGTTGTTGGAGTTGCTTGACCATTGTCGGGCTGGTGGAAAAACTTCTACCTTACGAGAGAATCTCCGAGTAAGGGTAACCATCAGGGTGAAGGCCTAATATAGGCAGTTGGAGCCGTAGGGAAGACTTTTGTCTTTCAGGAGAGTCTCCGTGTAGGCTTGGCGATCAGGGTGAGAACCCGCTATAGGCCATTGGGTGAGCTTTTATCTTTCAGGAGACTCCTCGAGAAGGGGTAGCCATCAGGGCGAGGGCCCGCTATAGGCTGTTCCCCAAGTAAGCCGTCAGGGTGAGGGCCCGATATAGGCTATAGGCGCCGTAGGGGGACTTTCGTCTTTTAAGAGAGTTTCCTCGTAGGCTTGGCCGTCAGGATGAGAACCTGCTATGGGCTATTAGGCGAGCCTCCGTCTTTCAGGGGACTCCTCGAGAAGGGGAGCTGTCAGGGCGAGAGCCCGTTATAGGTTGTTCCCCGAGTAGCCATCAGAGCGAGGGCTCGATATAAGCTATAAAAGCAGTAGGGATGACTTTTGTCTTTCAGGAGAGTCTCTGCGTAGGCTTAGTTGTCAGGGTGAGAACCGTTATAGGCCGTTGGGTGAGCCTCCGTCTTTCAGGAAACTCCCCGAGGAGGGCGAGGGCCCACTATAGGTTGCTTAGACACTCGACACACCGTCAGGGCGAGGGCCCGATGTAGGCGGTTCTCTGAGTTGTCGTCAGGGTGAGGGCCCGATGTAGGCGGTTCTCTGATTTGTTGTCAGGGCAAGGGCTCGACACATATTGTTGAGATACTATACTTGAGACGTCTCGGGGCGAGGGCTCGATGTAGGCGGTTCTCCGAGTAGTCGTCAGGGCGAGGGTACGGCGCATATTGTTGAGACACTCGAGACGCCGTCGGGGCGAGGGCCTGATGTAGGCGGTTCTCCTAGTAGTCGTAAGAGCGAGGGCCCAATGCATATTGTTGAGAACTTGAGACGCCATCAGGGCGAGAGCCTGATGTAGGCGGTTCTTCGAATAGTCGTCAGGGCGAGGGCCCGGTGTAGGTTGTTGAGGCATTCGAAGTTGTTGAGAAAGATGAACACAATGTGAACTTTTTCATTAATGTAAGTGGGTGTTATACATAATATCACTTCAAATGAAAGGAGTTTCATTGCTTTTCGAGTGCCTTCCCATCTTGATCAGCCAAAGTGTATAAGCCATTGCCTCCTCTAGCTACCACAATGCATGGACCCTCCCAGTTCGACCTGAGTTTTCCCGCGCTTCTCTCTTTGGTGCTCTGGATGACTCGCTTTAGGACTAGGTCACCAACTTGAAATTTGCGGGCCTTTACTTTCTTGTGATGAACGGCCTTGGTTTGTTGCTGGTAGGCGACAATGCGTATCTCAGTTTCCCGTCGCCTCTCCTCTACTGATCTTGGGTTAGGCGAAGTTGGGCGGCATTTTGATCCCATTCAATTTCTCATGTGCAGAGTGTTGGCATGCAGATATCGATAGGGATGATGGCCTTCATCCCATAAGCTAATGAGAACGGAGTCTCACCTGTTGGGATGTGCTTGATAGTCCTATACGCCCATAGCACTATATGGAGTTTCTCTACCTACTTGCCTTTTGCTTTTTCAAGACTCTTGCACAGACTGTCGAGGATAGGGCGATTGCTGATCTTGGTCTGGCTGTCGCCTTGTGGATAGTAGGGGGTGGAGGACCGGTAGGTGATCTTGTACTTGGAACAGAAATCGCCACTTGCTCGCAAATTGGTCTCATTGTCAGATATGATGGTATGGGGAAGTCCAAAGCAGCACACGATATTTTGCTAGAGGAACTTGACAATTTGTTGCCTTGTGACGTCGGGCACCGCTTTCACCCACTTAGTGAAGTAGTTCGTGGTCACCAACAAGAATCTGAACTGAGGCATCACAGGGAGAAAGGGACCTACCACGTCAAGGCCCAACTGCATGAAGGGCCAGGGACTCCCCAGGGTGTGGAGGTTTGCGCTGGGTCTGTTTGAAGATGGAGCGAACCTCTGACATTGCAGGCATTTCTTTACGTATTCTTTGGCGTCATCGAACATCTTTGGCCAGTTGTATCCTTGGCTGATGGCTTTGTGGGCGAGAGTCCGACCTCCCGCGTGGTTTCCATAATCACCATTATGGATCTCCTGCATCAAGCTCCTAGCTTCCTCCGGTCTGAGGCACCTTAAGTATGGGTCAGAGTGCAGCCTGCAGTATGACTTCTTGTATAGGAGTCCTCCGGGAATACATATCTGGTGGCAAGATGTTGAAACTTTTGAGCTTCAGTTTTGTTGTCTGGGAGCGTCCTATCTTTGAGGGAAAGATATGATTGGGTCTCTCCACCCTGGAGATAAGCTTAGACGCAAGACTTTCTCATCGGATTTTAAATGCTCAGCTTCGGGATATCCTTGACGGCAATCTCGCGTCTAAATTGAAAGTCGCCAGCTGAGGCTAATGTGGACAGGGAGTGCGTGGCTGTTCTCGTATCTCGAGATCTGTTTGAAGTCGCAACAGGAGAATTTGGCTTTCCAAGTCATGACGATAGTCTAGTACGCGGCCATCCGATCATCTTTGGCTGTGCATTCCTCTTTGATTTGACTCACTATAAGTAGTGAATCACACCGGACTTCAAGCTCCGCGACCCCGAGGTAGTCACCATCTTGAGGCCTGTAATGACTGCTTCATATTCGACCTCTTGTTGGGGGCTTGGAACCCGAGGGTGTAAGACTGCTCGATGATGGATCATCCTGGGGTAGTGAGACTATCCCAACTCCGGCGCCCTTGTCATTTGATCCTCCATCCACGTTCAAGATCCACCCTTTCAAGAGGTTGCTCTGTGGTGGAGATCCTAGTGTGAACTCGACAATGAAATCCGCCAGGATTTGCCCTTTGATTACTGTCTTCGGCTCGAAGGTGACTTCGAGGGGCCTGATCTCCATGACCCACTTTGCGATTCTGCTGTCAGCCTCGGGATTCTACACTCCTCAGTAGGCACTCTGTAAGCACGATGATGGGGAAGGACTGAAAGTAGTACTTCGACTTCCTCATGGTGACAAAGCGAACGAACATTACCTTTTCAATCCTTGTGTACCTTGTTTGAGAGTCGATCAAGGCCTTGCTGACATAATAGAGCGGCTTTTGGATGCCCCTCTTGCCGAACCAAAGTTGCGTTCACTTCAGTGTCAGAGACTGCGAGGTAGAGGAATAACGTTTTGTCGGGAAGTGGCTTGGATAGAAGTGGAGAAAATGTCAGATAAGCCTTCAAACTTTGAAATGCCGCTTCATACTGATTGTTCCAGTAGAAGTCAATTCCTTTCGTCCTGATGGTCAGGAAGAAGGGGTTGCACTTGTTAGTTGACCTGCTGAGGGAGCGGTTGAGGGCAGCGAGGTGACCGTTGAGGATCTGACTTTCTTGATAGTGGTCGGGGACTTCATCTTCAATATGGCGGATATCTGGTCGGGGTTGATTTTGATTCCCCATTGTGTGACCATATATCCAAGGAACTTACCAGAAGTAACATCGAAAGTACACTTCTCGCGGTTGAGCTTCACATTGAATTTTCAGAGGAGAACGAATGCTTCCCCCAAATTCTTCGCATGGTTGGAGCGATCGAGACTTTCACAAGCATGTCCTTGACATACACTTCCATTGTGTTCCCAATCAGCTCCTTAAAGACTTCATTTGATCATCCGCTAGAAAGTGGCTCCCACATTCTTCAAGCTGAAGGACATGACTTTGTAGCAATGATGGCGAGACCGGTGGTGAAGGCCGTTTTATCCTCGTCTTCTAGATTCATCTTGATCTGATTGTACCCCGAGTAGGCATCATGAAGCTGAGAAGTTCGTGGCCTACTGTCGCGTCAAACCATCTGGTCTATGCTAGCTAGCGGGAAGCTATCGGTGAAGTTAATGCAGACGCTCAACTTCCCATTTTTCTTCTTCACTAGAACTGGATTAGCGAGCCAGTCTGGGTAAAAGGTCTCTCGGATGAAGTCAGCTTTGAGGAGCCGGTCAACTTCATCGTTCAGGTCTCAGGCACGTTCTGCATTCACCTTTCGCTCCGTCACTGGTTTGGCCTCGGGAAGGATAAACAGCTTGTGACAGATGACGGAGGGAATCCACCCCGGGCATATCTGTCGGGGACCACGCGAACACGTTAAGTTCTCGGACATGAACTTCTTGAATTGGTCCTTCTCTCGGGCAGAAAGCTTCGTGTGTATACAGAGAATTCGCTCTGGGTGATCGTGGTTCTCAAGGAACAACTCGGTGTCCTCTTCTGATTTGTGATTGGGAGTTTCTAACTCAGAGGAAGAGTCAGAGTCTGGACTTCCGCCGCACTGTGATTGCTATTCAGTAGCAATCTGCTTCTTTCTTTTGGAGAGACTCTCCTCAGAAACTGCGTTCGCAATCTTTGACTTCCAACCCGACTTATTCTGGGCGATAACAGAGATAATCCTGGTCGCGGCCTGATCTCCTCTAATGTCGGCCGTCCCATTGGAGTAGGGTACCACATCAGTTGGTGATAGATGGACGATACGACCATCATGTGGAGCCAGAGTCTCCTAAGTATCGTGTTGGGGGGGACTCCACGTCTACCACGTGAACTCCGTGATGACATTGTAGGGGTCCGTACGAGCTAGAAGCGAAATTGTGCCTGGAGAGCATCTCGTTCCCGTCAACTCATACATGTGAGATTAGGTTTAAGCATTGATCATCGCTCGGGCGATTTCTGTTGTGTCCATCTTGTTTAGGGCGCCCCCTATAGAATGTTGATGAAGTTTCTCTCGTCGATCAGGATCTTAGACACTCGGCAGTTGCCGATGAGCATGGTGATGATCAGAGCATTGTTGTGCGGGAAGCGCACAATCGATTCATTAGAGTTTGAGAACGAGATTGGCTTGTCGGAGCCAATAGTGGGCCAATTAGCACCATGGGGTACTTGTTCCCGCGGGCCTTATTGATGTAGATGGCCTTTTCTCGGGAGGTGGCACCATCGATCGGGGAGGCGCCGAAGATGGCATTGATTTCCTGATACTGGATGTCCTGGCTCTCTTGCTGCGGGACTTCGGAGGGGGGCTTCTTAACCTTTGTCTCCGAGGGCTGCATGGGGTTGAGGACAAACAAAATGTTGGAGATAGCCTTGATTCACTAGTTCCTGGAGTTGTCTTCAGAGAGAACGACAGTCCACGGTACGATAGCACATACGTCGTGGAAAGCGCAATACTTCCCGACCCCTGGTCCCTTCGGGTTGGACATGAGTGGCTTTGGGTGCCGATGATCTCTTGGCCCTTGATGGCGTTGTACACCTGGTCTATGGGGACTTTGAACGGAGTGAGGTTAGCTTCATCCCCGTGGACCTTGGCGAGGTTCTGAGCGGGCTTGTTGACAGTTCCGACTGACCGGCTCGGAGTCTCCTGAGAAAGATAAGGTTACGCCTTCTGTTTGTCCACTCGTCCCTCGCTTGGAAGAGCGGTTGGCAGAAGTCCGGATAGCATCTTCAATTTGAATATACTCCTGGCGCGAGTGAGGATGTCCCTCATTTGATGATTTCATTTTCACCAGATGCTTGTAGAATGAGTGGGTGACTAGCATCCCACTGATGAACGTGACGACATCCACGTCGTCATTGCAGTTATACACCAGAGCCATTTGGCTCTGGAAATAATTGACATACTGTTTGAGGCTCTCCCCAGGCTTCATCTTGATGGTGAGGAGGTGACTGTTCTTCTTTAGTTCCCTTCGAGAAACATACTGGTGATAGAAGGCCTACTTCACCTCTTTGAAGCTTCGGAGAGATTGTCTCGGGAGTGTGTAGTAGACCAGTCGTAGGCAGCATCCTTGAGACTGGATGTGAACATACGACTCAGAAGCAAGTCGTTGTGAGAGTGGACCGCCATCTTGTCCTGGTATTGACAGAGGTGTTGGATGGGGTCGGTCGCTCCCGAGTAGCACTCGAAGCTTGGCATCACAAACTTCTTCGGAAAGCGGTGAGAAGTGATTTCCTTCGAGAGCGAAGAGTCGAAGGTCCTCAGCCCGCAAGGTTTTCCCTCCTTCCGAAATGTTGATTTGCTTCTTTTATTCGCTTTCGGACGATCTCCTCGATGTCCTCGATGCGAGGGAGGGCCTTGTACGACCCAGAGTTCTCAGAGTGTTGGCTTTCACTAGGGGAGTGAGTCTTGTTGTGCCTCTGATTGCTCTCAGTGTTGGCTGCTCGAGCAATACTAGGCGGCGGCGATGGAGTGCGAGACCCTTCTGTCCTTGATTCCTACTGGACTATGATTTTCGAAGGATCTCAATTTAAGTGATTAATTGGTTGTGGACGCGGGCCGCCGCGTCTCTTTTCGAGAGCAGCCTTTTTGCGTTCACGATTCTCTTTTGCCCGCTGCTCATCCATCTTCTTCTGGAGACTGGCGAGCATCTGGAGGAGCTGACTTTCGGTGGGGAGCTGGCCCTCGTGCCCGTTCTCCTCTACTCTCAGGTCAGTAGGCGGGGAAGACTGACCTTCTCCGGTGTCTTCGATCAGAACGTTGGGTTGAGAATGATGACTGTCAGCGGGCCCCGCGCCTTATCAGCCGACGACTAAGCCTTCGAGGCGGTTGAGGTAGCGACTAGGGATGTATTCTTCTTCGATGAGGTCATTTCCGTTTGGGGAAGCTTTTTTGAGGAGGGAGATGGGTTTGAAATTAGGAGAACTTTGAGCGTGGACTCATAAATCTGAATGAAAGCACCAAATATAGAGGTAAATTCTTCCGAAGAATTTATCTATACTCAAATTGTGAATATGAATGTAAATTAGGCACAAACACTAGAGAATTACGTAGAAAACCCTAGGAGGAAAAAATCACGGAGCAAAGAGAGATTTCACTAAATCAAAGAGATTATAAGGAGTTCTCAACACTCTATTACAAGTTTAATTCTCTAAGATTTCATCCTCTGCAAAGGAAGAAGAGATCAATTTTTATAGCTGATAGTTGAAGAGCTGAGTCGTGGTCTCCGAAATATTCGCCTATGGATCAGCTTACAATCATAATTGCCTGTATCGCCCCAGCTACAATTGGTAGAGTGGTGCATGATATTCGGGGATCGCGCTGGTTGGTGAGGATAACGACTTAGATCCGCAATTATTGCCCACCACGTGCCGAGTTATTGTAACCGTCCTATTAGCCTGGTGGTCGGGTAAGGTCAATTGGATTAAGGTCGAATCTGAAATCTCCATGATCGGTGAGATTTTCCAGGTGTTGCGATCTCACAGAGGTCATAATTTTGACCACTACAATTAGCATGACAAGTTTTAGAAATTCAAACATTAGAATAAGGTCAGAGTTTTTTATATGAGAATGCATAGATTTAACATTTACATTTATATGCCTTTGAGACTATCTTTTGATATTGAAGAACCATAAGGGAAAATTACTATGAAGAATCATAATGAACAAAAAGCAGACTTCATTGTATTTATCTTGTTTGAATGGTTTAAAGATGGCACATTTTCCAGAGTACAAACAAGAGTCAGCAATGATGGATCTTAGATGGGTAGAAAAGTGACTTTTAGTCAGTAGAATTGTCTTGTATAATGCAAGAGTCAGATGATGTAAATTGGCAATTACACACAACAATGAAAATTGTGTACAGTAATTTTGAAGTTATTGCTATTTCAACACATAAAAATACTAAACATGAAAGGTCCATGGTTTCATATATCATCTGATTTTGAAATATGTTAGCAATATTGTATCGGGTGTTGAGGAACCTCATATGAGATTAACTGTATAATATTAGCAGATATTGCCTATGTTGCTGGTGATATTAATGATATTGATACTAAAACTATTGGTCAATGCCGATACCGAGATTTTAAACCATGTCTAAACCAATGTTTGAAATATTGTCCTGTACCAATATTTACACAATATCTATATTGCTGACATCGATATTGCTGATGTGATAACACAAAACGGCTGATAAAAGGCCATATTGCCAATTCTGATTCTGATACCAATAATCTAGGGCGTACCTAGATCTCAAACAATGCTCTAAACGAATCAAGTTAGAAGAATATTTATATATTTGAGAACTTTCCCACTTCAAATATTGAACTAACAGCATGTAATTTTTCCTGAGCTAAAACGTTGAATTGTTCGTAGTTCAAAATTATACCGTTAATTATCCTCTCCTATAAACTGATATTGAGATGCTATTGTTGCTTTGCAGTTCAGAGGACCAGGATGGTGCCTTTGTTGCACGACTTGAAAAGCACACTGGCCAGGTAATTCATCGAAATAAACATTATGCGGCTGCTTTATTGGAAGTTTTCACTTATTTTAATTCCTCTTATTTTAATTTTGACGATGAAAGCCTATTTGGAATTGCAGGTTCGGGGCTTGGAATTTAATGTACAGTCACCAAATCTGCTTGCTTCTGGGGCTGATGAAGGAGAGCTCTGCATTTGGGATTTGGCAAAACCTTCAGAGCCTAATTTGTTTCCATCTCTCAAGGTACATTTTGGGTTGTTTCTTCCATCAAATACACGACACAAAGATGTTACTACAAGTTCATTGCCTATTGAACATATGCTGATTTTAGAAGATATTATGACTCATTGGTTTACTATATGCTTATTGGTTAAATTTCAACGTTTAGAAGAATAAACAGTTGTAGTTTGTAGGTTCTTTGTCCTAACTCTAGTATGGTTTTCCACACATATGAAGAAAACATTTACTATTTGTTTGTTTGTGTGATTACAACTCATAGCAGTGAACTTACTTGATAACTTGTAGCAATAAACTTGCAACCAAAAAACAGTATTTACATGCATGAAGCCCTTATAAATGGACAAAATTAGAGAATAAACAACAAATAATTGATGAGATCCATCTGCAGTGTGGTGCCATGATTTTTTAGTGTAATTTTGTGTTTTTTGCCTGGAACTGGTGTAATGTCCTAAACAAGGACATCCAATGGGGTCACTTATTTTAGTAGTACCCCCCAAACACGGTTTACCATGGATTTTTTTCATCATAGTCCCTCAAAAATGCTGGCTATGATTATCTCGAGATCATTAGAATTATTATGTTCACATTTAGGTGTGACATACTCTCCACTATTCAGGATCTGACATCCTCGCGAGTCAAAGTCGAAAACTCCACTAGGCAATATGGGTTTCCAGAGATGGCCCCTACAAATTCATGATTTGGCCCCTCACCACATTCCCATGTAGCATGGCACTTTGCTACATGTAGCATTTAGTTCCATGTGGCAGTTAAGAAGCACGGATGCACATGGAAACGGTATGGACACAAAATGCCACATGAGAATTTCTTAAAAAGTAGGATATAGGGACACATGGACATGAACAACAACAACAACAACTAAGCCATTTGTCCCAAGTATTTGGGGTAGGCTACATGAACCAAGAGAGAATTACGCCGGATCGGGCACATGAATCAGCTTTCTCCACTCATTCCTATCGAACAATATGCCTTTGCTAAGACCTTTAGCCTCTATATCTTGTCGTATTATCTCTATCCATGTTTTTTTTGGTTTCCCCTGCGCTCTTTTAACTTGTCCTAATTTGATATTCTCTATTCGTCGGACTGGCCCATCTGTAGGTCTACGTCGCACATGATCAAATCATCGTTGGCGGTTTTCTCTCATCTTCTCTTCAATAGAGGCTATGCTTATCTTAGTACGAATATCCTCATTTCTCACCTTATCTCTCTTCATGTTACCACACATCCAACGAAGCATGCGCATCTCTGCTACACTCATTTCTGGGCATAATATCTCTTTATACCCAACATTCTGTGCCATATAATAAAGCTAGCCTAATAGCAGTCCAATAAAACTTTCCCTTCAGCCATAATGATCACATAAAACTCCAGTTGCGCTCCTCCATTTCAACCAGCCGGCTTGAATCCTCTGGTTGACATTACTATTGACACATGGACATGACACTACAATATTTATAATTACAGTGCATGTACACATACATACATTGACATGTTCATGCATCAAAAAGTTTACACATTTTTAGTAATATAAACATACAAGGATTACAGTCTATCATATAGTTTAATGACTTTGCAGAAGGAATAGTTCTTAGCAGCTATGAAGTAGCTTAATGTATCACACTTCTTATATCAAACCATATCTAATTATCACAGGAAACAATATTGACGACTTCTTTCCATGCTTTGATCTATAAATGAAGGTAGATAAACATCTCAAACATGTAATGTAACTCGAACAAAAAGTGTATGCAAAATGTATAACATGTGTCCTACAAGTGTCCTGAATTAAGACATTGTATGTCAATGGTTTCAAATATTGGCCAATAATTATGGCTAATATTGACCATTTAAATGCTAAAAATCGTTGGCCGATACATATTCTGATATCAATATTTTAAACATGAGTATATTAATTTAGGACATGTTTGAGAAGGACACGTGGCCAAGGAATGTCCAAAAAATTAGTGTCCAAAACGGCCCATGAGCATGGTTTCATGGTAGAAGTGTACATATTTTATAGTTCCATACATTTTCAGTTTAATACTTTTTAAGCCCCCAAGTGAGGACTTCTCAAGGGTCACCCATCTTAGTACTATTACTCAAGCATGCTTAATCATGTAGTTACTGACATTTGACTGAAAAAAATGTCAGCTACGATTAACTCTTGAGGTCAATGAGATTATTATTTACCGGAATCGGGGTGTGACAACTAAGAACCTTTTTTATTCGAGAACTTTATAGTGTAGGATTTGAATTACAATGTCCAACATTCTTCCTTAATTCACTCCTCAACGAGCACATGTTACTGTTGACTATACACTTCATCTGGTGGACTTTTGATTGTAACTCGGATCCTATCCAAATCCTAAACTTGATGCCTATCACTAACCCTAACTTTGGTATGACTTTGAACCATGATTCAAATATTGTCCGATTCTCATATACATCATCAGTTGTATTGTGTTGGGTTTTGAGGTACAGCTGATATAGCCGATATTGCAAGCCGATATTGCAGATATTAATACTAAAACCATTGGCCGATGCTGGTATCAGGATTTTAAACCATGCTTTGAACCTTATTACTAACATGAATAACCAAGCACACTTAACCTAAATAATCCCTTTCTCTAACCTAAACCAACCATAAACTGAGCCTTATCCCTAACCCCAATTGAAACCTGATTCCTATCCTTAATTAGCTTTCTTCTTAATCAACAGATGCTATCAACACTGTAATGCAACATTCTCAGTATTTGATATCTGGGATCACATTGCTGGAAATTGTTATGCTATGGATGCTACATTCGTGTAGCACATGCATCTTTCAATATTTCAGACCATCAATGTGGAAATTGTAGGTTTGCTGAACTTAATATATAGAGGAAACTCGGGAGGTTAGCGGTCATGGATGAAATTTCCTCCTATGGCGCATCTAAAGTACCAACCTCCCGATAGTGTCTCACAGTCTGACCGTTCATTATGATCTTCGTGACCTAATGTGTATTAAAAATCATGGGGTTTAGACTTTGTTTACTTGTTGATCTAATGGTTGCACTTGTTACACTGATGAAAAACCATCAATTTTGCAAGCAATTGATACATGGGGAAATTATAGTATAAACTCATGATTTTTCATCTATCTACATATTAGGTCACGAAGATCATAGTGCACGATCGGATTGTGAAACAATAATGGGAAGATTGGAGTTTTAGATGTGGGTAGGAAGAAATTTCCTCCATTGCCACTGTCCTGTTTCCTCTCTCACATACATATATCTCCTTTTGATTCTAAATCTTTTATGTCTTATGCTTCTCTCCATATTTCTACTTCAGAAGATCTCCTAGTTGAGAAAAAAAATGCTAATTATAAAACTTTTCAGAACAGGTAAAAGCCTAATTAAAAGTACATTTCAGGAAACCAAAAATTTTTAGTTGTCGTAGCAAAGGAAACCCATTTTCATTTTGTTTATGAATCTTTAGAAATGTTAGCATCATTTAATGCGATAGCAATTATTTTCCCCTGGATTAAAGTCAGTGGAGTTGCTTAGGTTGTTTTTATCTAGAGATAATCTCAGTTTTGACTTGAGAGCCAAAATTTAATCTTCTCTATGCATCCAAGTGGTCTCATCAAACAATTTTGTTCTAAATGTTCCTGCAACAACTTTTTTGCTAGGTGACTATGAAGTACATTTCATATAGTACTGTTAGTTTGCGGTGAATGAATTCCATGAGAGAGATGATTTACCATCAGCAAATTATTGTTGAAATGCAAATGTTGGTACTGGGAACTGACCTTCTGATGTCATCCTGTTATGCAAGGATATGCTTTCTGTTTATGTTATTGACAAGACTTCTGTGATGCATTGTTATTTAAATGTCAAACTACACATAATTTGATATATCACTATAATTATACACATCTAACCTCTCTTGCTCTCTATCGCAATTCAGAGTGCTGGCTCTGGTGCTCAAACCGAAGTTTTTATATAGAGATAATCTCAGTTTTTGACTTGAGAGCCAAAATTTAATCTTCTTCTCTATGCATCCAACTGGTCCCATCAAACAATTTTGTTCTAAATGCTCCTGCAACAACTTTTCTGTTAGTGACTATGAATATAGTACTGTTAGTTTGCGGTGAATGAATTCCATGAGAAATATAATTTACCATCATCAAATTATTGTTGAAATGCAAATGTTGGTACTGGGAACTGACCTTCTGATGTCATCCTGTTATGCAAGGATATGCTTTCTGTTTATGTTATTGACAAGACTTCTGTGATGCATTGTTATTTAAATGTCAAACTACACATAATTTGATATCTCACTATAATTATACGCATCTAACCTCTCTTGCTCTCTATCGCAATTCAGAGTGCTGGCTCTGGTGCTCAAACTGAAGTTTCATTTGTGTCATGGAATCCAAAATTTCAGCATATATTAGCATCTACTTCTTACAATGGGATGACTGGTAAAGAAATGTTCCTTGTTCTTTCTATTTTTCTGTTCACAGCTATGCAAATGCACATTTCAATGGGTTACTAAATAAATTTCATTTTTTTAAAAAAAAATTTATGTATAAAGTCGTGTGGGATTTGAGGCAACAGAGACCAGTGACAAGGTAGACTGTTTGTTTTTGAGTTGAATTTGCTTTTAGTTGTCTGCATATTTCCTTGTTGAGTTCCCAATTTGATGGCTATTACCAACCAGGTGACATTTTCTATGCTTCTCACAGCTTTTCAGATTCTACTAGAAGGAGGTGCTCTGTTTTGCAGTGGAATCCAGATATTTCCACCCATCTCATTGTGGCATCTGATGATGACAGCTCCCCTTCCCTTAGAGTAATATTCAAATACTAATACTACTATAATCGTCTAGCTACTATAATATTATTTAAATTACGTTGGATAGTTCATGGTGTCCGTATTCTCTTGATGGATAGTTCATGCTTCTGAATTTCATTGTAGGTCTGGGATGTCAGGAAAACAATATCACCATCAAGAGAATTTGTGGGTCATACAAAAGGTTTATTTGTGAACCTCTTACTGATCATTGCATTTTAGTTCCTTTGTGTATGCTAGCTAATGTGTTGTCAGGGGTGTGCACTATTCAGTATATGATGTCTTCGCAACTTATCTTTAGAATTTCATTAAAGGTTCTTACACGTTCCTCACACATTGTTGTAAGAAGCCTGCTAAAGCCCGCTTAAGCTCCCGCTTTCATTATGCCATTTTGAGACGCTTTAGCCCCTGCTTTTAGATCTAGAAGATTTTAACTTTATATGTATCATCTTCTTATGTTGCTACTCATTGTTATCATTAAGATTTTAGTATTACTTTATTATTTTTTTTATTAGTTATGAACTTTCTTAATTTTAATGTTTTCTCTAATTTTTCTATTTTTACTATGTTTTATTTTAAAAAACAATTCTTGGCGTTTATTGCTGCTAAAGCCTTGTTAAACCTAACCCCCTTGCTTGTCGCTTTGCTCCCGCTTTCGCTTTTCACAACATTGTCCTCACCTCTATTTGACAGAGGGTTGCAACATTTTCTGTGATTCTCATCCTCTCACAAATTCCTTTTATTTTCTTTTGTCATCCTTCACAACCCCCGGAGGCAGGACTGATCTAAGGAACCTAGCATGCAATGATGCGATCAAACAGGCAAATGGCCATGCGATTACTCCTTGTAATCTAAAGGGCAACCAAACAATTAATTTAAATCTACCCAAAAATGCATCTAAGATAAAGGATTTAAAAACTCTCAGTAGCAAGATGTGCAAGAGATGATGAAGGAATCCATGTTTTATATCATTCATGCAAGTGCAATGATTTGAGGTTCTATCAAAAGTTATCACAATTAAGGAATTGAATTTTAAATTTGGATGAATATTAGAAAGTAAATTAGAATGGATCTAAACTTGGGCCCTTGTTGATTTAAAACAAGATGGATCACAATCACCTTCAAGCAATGAAAAAGAAAACTATGGTTTTATAAGAAAGAAAAAGAAAATGAGAATTAGGGTTTGATAAAATAGATAACTTTGGGCTTCACGCACCTTACACCACGGGCTTCATACCATGGTTCAAAATCGCGATCTCGGCTGGCGACTCGGCGGGTATTGAGACACATCGGTCGCGGCGTCTTGGATCGGTCTTGGGTGATACATGCAAAATGCTATATACAAAGCTCAAATTTTTTTGAAAAAATCACGACAAATCTTAAAAAAAAACATAGACATCAATATTTATTTATCACTTGTCTAAAATAAGTTTGTTTTGAGGAGTAATTGGAGAAATATAATGATTGGGGAGAATTTAGAAATATGAAAGATTTGAGGGGTTAAATATAAAACCCAAAAATTTTAAAAACAAACAAAATGAAAAGGTTAAGAGAGGGGGAGAGACAGAGAGAGAAGACAAAGAGAGGGAGAGAGAGAGAGAGACAGAGAGAGATCAGAGGGAGGGAGAGACAGAGAGTGAGACAGAGAAAGATCAGGTTCTCCCTCCTGATCTCTCTCTGTCTCTCCTGATCTCTCTTTGTCTCCCTCCTAATCTCTCTCTGAGAGAGACAGAGATTGGAGGGAGGGGCAGAAAGATGAACCCACTTGATCGGCGGTGACGGCGGTCTGACGGGCAAAGGCTAACGACGGTCTCGCAATCACAGGCGAAGGAAGGCAGATTGGATCTGGATCTCGTAGGCGAAGGTGAGTGTTAAATTTTTTTCCTTTTTATAACTTGACTCGTGGCTGCTATGAGGCCGACTCGGTTTGACTCGGTCGAATCGGCCAAGTTAAACCGAGTTGTCTCGCAACTTGGCCGAGTCATACCCAAGTCATGCCAGAGTCATGCAATTTTCACCACATCTAACGACTCACGATCGTCGATGGCCATCCCGGAGACGGCTCGGCTGAGTCAAGAGCGATTCAGCCGAGACTTTGAATCCTGCTTTACACCCTAATCTCAAGAACTCAAGGCTTAAGAAATTTTAACTGAAAAATTTTCAATCATTCATTGTTTGCTTATAACAGAAGTTCTGAGCCCTATTTATATATGTTTTATAAAAGTTCAGTTCTAGAATTTAACCGATGTACTAAAAATAAAGAAAAATAAAACAACTAACATAAAATAAAATAAAGCCAAATAAGCTGGACTAAATGGATGGACGCAACACGTGATGTCTCATCATTTCCCCCGGGCTGGGGAAAACTCGACCTTGTCTAGTGTGGGCTTCTCACACAAAACATCTCAATTAGGTCATGGTGGTGGTCGGGGAATTGTCGATCGTGCATCAAGTCTGAGCCATAGTAGTGGAGGTGAAACTGGCCTCCGTGACGGATCAGCTGCAATCGATAGTAGATCTGGAAAGGCACATGAAGAGAAAGAGTTGAATCCGCTCCACTGAAAACCGAACTGATACCAGGATCCCATGAGATATTCTCGTAAGTAATGAAGGCGATCTTTTTTAGAATCCATTCAGAATCTGCACGTCAAGCGTGCAACTTTCTCGCGGTCTCAGAGTGACTCGTAACAATCACCTTATTATCAACTGTGAACTCTTGCAAAATACTATATGGGTATGCAATAAATTTGTAGTTGTCATTGCAAATTGCTATCTGTATAGTGAGATTATCATCACGTGCCACAAGCAAATGTAATGCAGTAGATACTCTAGGCATAACTCTTAAAGATGTGAAAATGATATATACGAGATGCCTAGGAGGACACAAATTTAACCCTCTAATGGTGGTTTATTGGGCTTAGGTACAAACTCTAAACAATCAGTAAAAGAAGAAATACTAAAAATCATCTATTGGATCATGACAAGAAACTCAGATGACTCACTAGAAGATAACTCAGTAGGAATGACTATAAGCCCATAATCAACGCAAGGGAACTCGAATGACTGACTAGGCTCTGCGGGTATATTAGACTCGACTATCTCATCCACATCATCACTGGTACTATCAGAAGACACACGAACTTTATCAATGAACGGTGTACCGGAATCAACTAGTGCATCCTCGACATTGCCAGTAATCTCAGGAAGAATGTTGACATCCTTAACAACTTTCAAATCATCAACATTATCACTAGGAACAATTATAACATGTCGACTCTCAGAGGGGCACTCATAATCATGATGTCCATATCTTTCACACTGATAACACTGCTCTCAGGCTTTGACAATAAGTAACCCTTTGAAAGTCACATCTATTTTTTAAAGCAAAATTAAAAAGCCTCTTCAAGGGTGTCCACATCATGGTAGCTCGTGATCATAGCACACTTTATTTTGGACCTTAGGCCTGAAACAAATCTAGTTATAGTCTGGAAACGATGCTTTCTCACGTAACAATGATAGTTTAAGTCCTCAAATATGGCTATGTAATTCTGAATGGACATATGACCCTGACGGAGATTGTGTACTGGTCTAAGATGTGGTCCCTATAATATTCGGGAAGGTACTTCTCTGTAAGCTTTTCTTTCATTTTTTCCCAAGACTCTTGGGGAACCCTGCGTCTCATGCAATCTCTCTATCGACTCCCAGTAATTTCTAGCCGATCTTATGAGTTTCTCCTAGAAAATTGGACTCTATAGGCATCAGAAAACTCATACCAATCAAGATAACACTCAATATTAGCTAATTAATCACAAAACACACTAGGATCACAGTAACTATTAAAATTTAGATCTTTCAGCTCAATTTTACGCGCTATTTTTCTTTCCTGACACGCCAATCATGAATACAACTACTTTCATGGTCATCTCTAGTACAAGCCCAATATTGACTAGTCATGATGGCTACAAATGTAAAATCAAGCAAACAAGCAGATGTAATGAAAATTTCTAACTCAAATAAGGCTATATGCGTGCGCTAAAATGAGACAAATAAAATTTTTCTAAAAATTTCAAGTCCCAAATGCGATAAATGCAGCCCTACAAGTGATGAAAATAACACAATAATGCAAATCACTAGATAGAAGCATGTACAACTTAACTATTAAACCACTGCATTCTACTAGTATTGCAAGTAATTTAACAATTGATAATTCAAATTAAGTTTGAATACACCTGAAGGAGTGAGTCGTTCACACCCAATGCAAGATTCTTATATGAATTCCTCGAAAAAAAATATCCACACCAATAGCTAAAGTCACCAAAAAGATCTTGGACAGTACTAGCGCCGAACAATGACTTGCAGAGGGCGGATCTTCTGTCCAAAAGCTGTGCAATCTCCTTAGTAGCTTTGGGACGCAGCTACGGTTATAACACTTCAGACGGGGCTTGAATTAGACATTGAACGGGGCTGTAACGGGCTTTGGACTACTGCTGTAACTAAATTGGCTTAGTTGAGTCAAGACTGAGTCTGACCGAGTCCGGCTGAATTAACTCTTGTCGACTCGGAGTGGGCTGGAATGCTATCAGGGTCGAATCCTGATTGCAAGATCGAATCCTGATTGCAAGAGGGCCGAGTTTCTTTGCAGGTCTGACAACTTAAACTCGAAATCAAACCAAACCCAAAATCAAACCCAATCTCTGACATGCTACAGGAAAGAGCTCATGGGTGGTGACGGCGCCGATGGTTGCTGTCGAAGGAGGCTTTCGGCGATGACATTGAAGACGATGGAGCGATGATGAAAACAGTCGCAAGCGATGGGATCTGGAGTAGAGGTGGCGGCAGCTAAGGATCTGAGGGCGGTGGAGCTATTGCGATGTTGACGGAGGTTCTGAAGACGACGACGAGGATGACTTGAAGGCGGTGGAGCTGCGGCGAGGTTGTATCTGACGAGACTGGACGATAATGAGACATTTGGTAGCCTGTCGTTGTCACCGGCGTGTTCTCGTCTAGTGGACGGGGGAGAGGAGCCAGATCACTGACGTCGAAGGTGGTAACGTCGAAGGTGGTATGGTGCAGTCTAAGGAGGCGACGAAGGCTGTTGAGGGAGATGTGGCAGCGGCGGTCGATGGAGTAGTGGCGTCGTTATGTGGCGTGGTCGGCGGAGCAGCGACGTTGTGGCTAAGGTGGCGATGTAGAGGTGGCTGTCGGGGAAGAAAAAAATGAGGAGTTGATGAGATCTGGAAAGTGGCGTCGAGCGCGAGCACGGGGAGGGATTCAGCGGAGAAGTTGCTGCGGTGAGGAGCTCTTGAGAGTGATGAGGTGGTGGTGCGAGGTGGCGACGGGAGGGTGGCTGCGGAGCGAAGGCGGCGGCGGTTGCGGGTTAGCGTTAAGAGCCTTTTTGTGTGAGAAGAGAGGAAGGAGAAGCGGAACAATAATTTGTTGGAATTCTTGCGATTTTTAGTTGATTTTTTGGCCGAATTTTGGAACATTATATATATTTTTTTAAGAAGACGAAGAAGAACAGATTTGAGTTTTGATAGATCTGATTTAGGGTTTCAATTTTTTTGAAGAATAACTGATCTGGGTTTTGATGGATCAGATCTAGGGTTTTATTTTTTTTTTCAAGCAAGCTAGGGTTTGAGAACGACTAGGGTTTTGTAAAGAGAGCTAGGGTTTTGTAACCAAAATTGAAGGGGATTAGAACCAGTGCTCGAGCTCTGATACCAAAATTTAATGAATCGCAATCACCTTCAAGCAATGGAAAAGAAAATTATGATTTTGCAAGGAAGAAAAAGAAAATGAGAATTAGAGTTTAAGAAAATGGATAAGTTTAGACTTCACACCCCTTACACTGTGAACTTCACCCCCCTAACACCACGGCTTCACCCCAATCTCAAGAACTTAAGGCTCGAGAAATTTTAATTGAAAAATTTTCATTCATTCATTGTCTGCCCATAAGAGAAATTCTGAGGCCTATTTTATAAGCTTTACAAAAGTTTAGTTCCAGAATTTAACCAATGTGATACTAAAAACAAAGAAAAATAAAACAACTAACATAAAATAAAATAAAGCCAAATAAACTAGATTAAATGGATGGATGCAGCACGTGATGCCCTCATCACTTGTTCTACATTGCTTGTGCATAGAGTAGGGACCTTTTGTTTTTCGGAGTTACACGAGTAAAGATAAACTATCCTTTTGCTTGCTTTCAAAATTGAAAATCAAATGTTTTCTTTTTCCTTATTACTTTGAGATAATTTTCTGGAACAAGCAATATCTGAATAAGAAAATAATGTACCTGCAATAAGTAGCTTCAGAATCCAATTCAAATTGATACTCTTCCAAAGCTGATGTTGCTGTGCAGAAGTATGTGACTTATCTGTTTCTTGGTGTTTAGAAGCAAGGATCATAAAGTCATGGTGCTGAAAGAATTAAGAACTGTTTTCTGCTGCCAGATTGATTGTCCATAAACAGTTAAATTGTGCTCCCTTCAATCGCCTCTCAGTTCTGCTTCTGGTGTCCAAGGATTCTAAAAAGGACTTACTTTCTTAGTTTATATTGTTCTGTTCTGTTACTTTCTAATCTTTTTTTTTTTTTTTGAGGCTTCATGTGAAAATTAGTGTCTCCTTGTCCCATTTATTGTGTTTTATCAGTTAGTGGAACTTATTCCTCTCTTTGTTGTTGCAAAATATTGTCTTTGCATTTTGGTGATGATTTTTTGTTTTCTTTTCAACCAAAGTCCAAACAGGATCATGCACTGTACTTCCATATATGCTAAACAGCTTATGTAATCATTTGTCTATCTTCTTGTGTTAATTTAACCAGGTGTGATCGCTATGTCATGGTGCCCTTATGACAGTTCATTTTTATTAACTTGTGCCAAGGATAATCGAACTATTTGCTGGGATACGGCTGCTGGAGAGGTAAGCAAATTATATCCTTTCTGAGCACTAATTGAATACACAATCTATATTCATTTTTTCTTTCATTTTACTTTTATCTGATGAAAGCATCATATTTTAGACTTCTATTGTCCTTATGCGGAATTTGTATTATACAGATAGTGTCTGAATTGCCGGCCAGCACCAATTGGAATTTTGATGTTCATTGGTACCCTAAAATTCCAGGTGTCATATCAGCATCTTCATTTGATGTAAAAGTTGGTATATACAATATCCAGGTACTTTTTCTTTGGCTCTATAATTCTTAATTTGATCAAGGTTGTCAAAATCAATGCACTGGTTGTTGTTTCAGCTGAGTCAAATAATAAACTTTTTGCAATAATTTATTTTCTTACTTTTGAGGGCCAATAGCTTGGTTTTCAAGGGAACATGGGAATTATGTATTGATGCCAATATTGTCTAGATGTTTAGATGTCTTAGTACATATAGCTCTGTTTCCTGTTCTACTATTGGTCTGCTGCATGACGAGATCGATGTTCACGTAATCTCTTAGGCCTTTCAAGAGAATCTTTCAGCCCTTAGATCTTCAATTTTTCTCAACTTCTGGTTCCTGCAAAACAGAAACCATATAAGCTTGTTTTGTTATCACAGAAACTGCAATACTTTTCCAAAGGCCTGTGTACCACCTGTTTTAACCTTTCTGTAAAGCCTGGTTCTACATTGCTTGCTCAAACTTTTGTTCTTTGGCAATTTTTGATTTGGAACCATAATTTTGTAAGATCTCTTTGTTCTTTTTTTATTTATAACCATTGGCATTTTGTTGTATGCTACAACAATATGTTAACTTCACTTTTCTGTAAGATAATATGAACTAATTCTTGTGGGAAGTGCTTTAATTCAAGTTGAACATAAGTTATCATGCAATTTGTACTTGTAGCTGCTAGGGTTACAGAAATGCATTGTGCCTTTTCCGCATGCAATTATTATGTGCAACCTGAAGTACCATGAATTTTAATGTCCCTAGAGACATAAATTTTTGCCATATATGTTTGTTTTATACATGGTTGTGGAGTACATATTAAGGTGGTTAACATGAATCAAACTGGCTGTACTTGCTCTAAATTATCTGACCTTAGTCTGTGAACGTGGGATTTGGCTGACTCATATATCTTTTAAATAATATCTTTATTGTCCAAGTCTGTCTCTTACAAAATGTATTCAGATATGGAGCAAAACTCAAACAAGAAGCTGCATAAAGTACTGACTAAATTTATGCTGATTGTTAACCTGATGTCAAGCCCCTACCTTTTGTGCCAGATTCCTATCCAAGGCATCTCTTTGCAAGAGAGCGTCATGCCATTTCGCAGTAGTACAACCTACTTTAAACGGTTTAAACTCATGCAACAGGAAGCCATCTAACCTCTATATTATACTGGAAAAAAGTATAGATGAGGATGAAAAATGATAAGCTTTAGTGAATTGTATTAGTCACTATGATCATAATATATATTCACCCAAATAGTAAATGGAGTCAAATCCCCAAATTTTCTGGAATAAAATAATATAATAATATATATTAAATTTGATGATTATTTTTTTTAGCCTGAAATTTGTAATAGATTTAAAAACTAGAAGATGGAGACAGAATAAAGAATATACATCACTGGATTTGACAAAAACAAAAGTTTAGAAAGATTAGCAAAAGGTTCAAAGTTCTGTAATTGATCAAACCAGAAAGAATAGTTAGATTGTCTCTTGCAATTAGCCATCCTTCCCTGTCAACTAATACTTTGAGCTTGGGAGATTTGAGATGTGGTAGGCAAACGATGGCGTGATTATATTTATGTTAGTGTTGCAATATGTTGCAAGTATAATAACAATGAACAATTTGTAAAGGATGCTGAAGGCTTAAAGTATCAGGAAGAGCAATGGCATCAAATCGAAAGTTTGAAATTTTGTTTTGTTTCGATGAGCCGTACCATGTATATGTAAATTTTAATTTTGTGGACTTCTTGAAGTAAATAGATATTCGCATCAGCTCCACTGTGATTAAAAAGATAATCTCATAATAAAGGAAATAATACGTCAAATAATTCTTTCTGCTTGATTATACTCACTCAGACATGCCCAGCTAATAAGAAGTGATCTAATTTCCTGATTTTGAATGACTAGATTACTCATCAACAGTTTAGTTAGTAGTGGTTATAAGGATCGCAACATGTTGCCTATGGGAACCAGTGGCGTTACAGATTGACTTACACTCGCCAAATCTGACTCTCCAAGTTTATGGACAATGGTTTTATATGCATTTGCAGGTTCAAACATTCGGTGATCTTTATTAGGCACTAAATAATGCAACTCCCACCCGGCACCTTTTTTCTTCTCCCTTTCTGAAGCTAAATTATTAGTTTCCATTTGATATTTTTGGAACCACATTGTTGCAGTCAGTCAATAGAGCTTAGTTGTCTTTAGATTATGTTAGGTCAGTCAAATGGAATTTAGTAACCAGGAAACAAGTCACGGTTTAAGGAATTGTGGTATTCTGAAATTCACTCTGTAACCAAAGATAATGCTTCATCATGATTTAACAAGTCCTGCTTGATTTAGGCCTTTTTGCTCAATCTGTCTCCTTGAGACATCCAGCACTGAGGGTACATTTTGCTTATTATAAAAGTGTTTTCTCTGATCAATTTGTATGTTGCCTTGCGTTATAATATTATATATTGCCCACGAAGTGGTAACATCTAGAGAGTAAGGTTATACTAGCATTATTTGTATTGGATGAAAGATATGTAGGACATATGGTGAGCATTAAACTTGTTAAGATTGTGTGGTATGGATCGACCGTCTGATCACTCGAAACGGAAAATCTCCACTTGACTGTTAGAATTTTATGCAGGAAATATCTTCACTGTCTATAATTGTCCGCCTTGAATGCAGAGCGTTGCACCTCTTCAACGTGAGAGAGGGGGACTGGCGTGATTGCAGGCGGAGAACTCGGTAGTCGTTACTGAGAACTTCTAGTTTGGTGAAATCGAGAACCTTAGATTGCAGATGACTCTTGAGGGTGATGTCTCAGGAACGGGAGGTAGCTCTAGGATGAGGCAGAACCTTCGAGGATGAAGATGTTGCTGGGATGTGATAGAACTCCGGGAGGATTTGGAACGACAGAGGCTACTGAAAGGAAGGAGCATCTCAATGGGAGGATATCAGTTGCATGGACACATGTTAGCATCTTGACGAGTGGTCAAAATTATACCACTACAGGTACCCCTGCTTTTTCGCTTATCGGAGCCTGCAGAAGAAAAGCGGAAGAGCGGAGTTGGTAGGATATGCTTTGAATTCTTCTTGATGTCTGAGCAGAGCGAGATTTGAACCATAAATGTGTATCTCATTGATTTGTCTAGAGATTGCGCAGGTGGTTAATAGTTGGCACATCAATTGACTGGATTGCTTCGAATTCTGTAATTATCGCTTTTTAGGATCCTGACGCCATAATGACCGAGGATAGGCTTTCATACTAAGGCGGTGACTGTCGATCTTCTGTTGATTTGATCAACTAAAAATCTCGGGATGTGGACCGATTCCTTGGGATTTGAAGTTTGAATTGAAGATGGTTGGGGAGCGTTTATAAATATGGAGCCTTGGGGTTGAAATCTTAAATGTCTTCTGTAGAAAAAAAATCTCTTCCTCCAAACTTCTCTGCTTCTGGTGCGTGGCCATGTTGTTCTTCATACAATGGAGGAAAGAAAAAGAGGATGGAGATGGTGGAAATGGTTGCCGGCCTCTTGCAATTCAGGAGTTTGGTCGGTGCAAATCATTAGTCTTCTCGATGAGCTTGTCGCAAAACATCAATTTTCGCGACAAGGCTCTGCTATCATGAAGGATAGGTAGGGTTCCTGCTTCGACCTGGTTTGTTCGACTGATCACCGATCAGATCGATCTAGTTCTCATCTTGGGGCTTGGAGATCTTCTTTCCTAGTAGCGTGTCTGAGGTAGGAGTGGGGGCTGTCTGAAGGTACACCTAGAGGGGGGGTGAATAGGTGTAAGACTAATCTAATGACAAATGATGCGGAATTAAAAACAAATTGCAACAAACTTAGTATAACCAAAGAGTGTAGATGAATTCCCGGTGAAGGGCTCTGGACTATCTCCTCTAAATTCCTCTAAATAAGAGTTGAGGTGCTATGTAAAGCTCTCTTGGTTCAACACAAGTGAGGCACACAAATAATACCAAGCATATAAGTATGATATGAACAATATGAAATAATGCAAGGCACAATATAAAAGAGAGTTTAGAGATAATGGATCAATCGCAAACACCGAGATATGTTTCGAGGTTCGAGCCACTGCTCTACGTCCCCGCCTTCACACAGAAGGATTTTCACTATATCGTCCACACATGACTTCCCACACAGGGAGCCTCCACTGAGGATTTGGGTAATACAACTTTGGAGTACATAACTCCTCTCTTCAATAACACAACCTCTTCACAAGAGGCAAGGCACAACAACAATCACCTCTACACTTAGAGGGATGTGCACTTAGCCAAACAATAATCACCTCTTACCAGAGGGATAAAGCTCAAAGTCAAACAATAACCTCAATCACCTCTACACTTAGAGGGATACCAACACAACTTCCACACTCACCTCTACACAAGAGGGAACTTAAATAAAAGAAGGTTACAACTCTTGGTGGTCTCACTAAACCACAAACCAATTTTCCTCACAAAACAAGATCCTAATGGATAGGATAGATATGATAGCTCAAGTGTGAGAAAACAAAGAGTTTGAAAAACAAATCACAAAGAAAAACTCTTGGAAAAACTTCTAGATGACTATAGAAATGAAGAACAAAAACTAATTCCCAAAGACTCTATTTTTCTTTGATTTTTTCAACAATTTAAAACAAATAAGATAGATCTTTATAACTCAAAAACTCTTTGAAAACTTGTTGCTAAAACACTAGGAAACATAGAAAATTTTGCTCTTGAAATTCTTGGTGAAATCAGCTAAGGAAGGGGCTATATATAACCCTCTAAAAAATCTGTCCGTTGGCAGCCAGGAAAGGGTAGAAATGCCCTTCCGGTCGACCTCCCGGTCGACCGACCAACGGTCATTTTTATGTCCGTTGTGCTTCCGGTCGGCCGCCCGATCGACCGGACCTGGATACAGAGAGCAGCTGCTCTCTACCGGTTGACTGCCTGGTCGATCGGGGCCAGTTCCAGAGAGCAGAGTTCTCTGGCGGTCGACCGGCCCTCCAGCCATAAGGCCTGTGCACGTTCGTGCACATCGGTCGACCGACCGACTTCTGCCTTGGTCGACCGGCCCCAGGTCACACAATAATATGGATTAAAAACTTGTCTTTTTCCCTTCTAAAAAATTCTATAAAATACACATAAATTCCACAAAAATAAGTTCTTATTAGATCTTTAAAATGTAAATATGTGTGATAAAAATTCAACACATATTATAAACAATTTGAACCATTTTTGTGATATTGAAATTTGGCATAAAACACAAAATCAGTATTTTTCAAAACTTAGATTTTGAAATGGAAAACCGTTTTCTCCAAAACTCATGTAAATACAAAAACATGATATTGAAACAACTTTAAAGCATATTGTATATGGATAGAATCCAATATATATATATATATATATATATATATATATATATATATCTATGTTTTTGACATGACATCCAAAATCGGTTAAACCGAAAATCAAAACGAACAAACTTTAAGCTTGTGTGTGTATGTGAACTTGAGCATATCAACACTATCTACTTTACGCAAGATCTAACACAATCTTAAACTAAACAAACAGAGGTCTTCTTGTAGAACTCCTTCTCCAAGTCGACTCGATCCAAACGCGATCCAACGAGCTTGACTCCAACCGAGTACTAGATGCGATTTTGACGTTCGAGCTCTTGAATCAACATGTGAAAGCTCCAAAACTCTTTTGTTGAAGCTAATCACCTACTAATATCTTGGTCAATCACTGAAACTATTTAAATACAAGATTATTAGTAAACTATAACTACATGAGTTAATCATCATCAAAACTACAGTGATGGACCTCTGGGCCAACAATCTCTCCCTTTTGATGATGATATGCGTGGATTAAAGTTAAGCTTCATAGAAGCTCCTCTTAACTCATGCATAGCAATAAACAATAAGATATTTAATGTATGCATAAAACAAATAACACATATATGCATAAATGAAGAATATTTTTTGCACAAACAAAACATATATGCTTTGATACCAATTGAAAACAAAACATATATGCTCTAATACCAATTGAAAAAATAAACATGCATATATAAATTCTCAAAATGCTTCTTCCCCTTTTTGTATAAAACAAGGAAATGAAATAAACATGCATGAAAAATAAACATGCATATATATAAATCTCCAAATTTCTCTCCCCCTTTTTGTCAAATCAACAAGGGGCATAAATAAACTCAAAAATAATTCTCCCTTTTTTGTCAAATCAAACAAGAAAGATGTATATGCGATATACATTCATGAAGGGGAGAGACGTAAAGTTAACTCCCCCTGCATACATGCATTACATGAAAAAGAGATGACGAAACCCTATTCACATAACACATAATATACAATGTATAAAAGGAGATGTGAAGCTCTCTCTACACACGTGTAAGACATAGAGAGGAGAGGTCCTACACACGTGTAAGACATAGAGAGGAGAGGTCCTACACACGTGTAAGACATAGAGCTCCTCAATATGAGATACACTCAACATGAATTTATATAAAGAGAAGATGTTAAGTTTTCCTTGCATATAAGCAATACATATCAAAACATTAAGATATCAATTAAAAAATATATCAATTTATGATGAAAGTATACATCGAAACAGTATGATACTAATTACCAATTGAAAATAAACAAAACATTTTTAAGATACCAATTGAAAGTAAATAAAATTTTTAAGATACTAAAAGATACCGATTGAAAATATATTGATACCAATTTAAAATGTCTTGTAAATCTTGATACCAATAGAAAGTGAAACATTGTATGTTTTTGATACCAATTGAAATATGTAAATATTGGAAATCTTGATACCAATGAAAGTAACAACCAATTTAAAGTAACTTGATACCAAAAAATGTCTTGTAAAGTTTTTGATACCAATTGAAAGTAAAAACCAAATTATTTTTGGTAAACATAACTCATATCAATATAGATACCAATTTAAAATGAAACATGATACCAATATTGAAAATGTTAGCATATACCAAAACAAAGTATTTTTCATCATAAAGAATGGGAGTAAGATATCAATTGAAAATAAAATCGATTGTAAGATACCAATTGAAAGATAAAATATGAATTTTCTCTCTGTTTATGAAATACCAATAAAAATAATGCATAAGCTTGTATAAGATACTAATTGAAAAATAATTGACATTAAGGAGTAAATCAAGCTTAGCATAAACGTAATTTGTGCTTTAAGATGTAAAGATATTGTAAGCACAATTAAATCACATATATATGTATGAAATGTAAATACCAATCGAAATTGATACTATTTGAAGTTTGAAACATACATATATAGAAAAAATGTGAGTGTATAAGAAAAATATCAATTGTGATACCAATTGAAAATACAATGAGGATCAAATGTATAACTCATAATACCTCCCTTTCATGCACATGTTTAATAGATTTTCAATTAGTCTCACAAGGCATGGTCGCCCATCCTTCCGCCTTAGAAGGAAGGGGTTTTCAAAAATATGAATTTGGAAATAATTTTAGTATAATTGAAAACTCTTCCAGAATGAAGAAGTAAGCAACTAGTTATATGATAATTTTGAAAACTAGTACGAAATCCTTCAAGTAAGGAATAAAACAAGAATATATTCCATGAAACATGTAAGTCGTAAGTCACACATTAATTGACACTTAAAGTCTATAAAGTACATATAAAGCTCATGAAAACAAAAATCATGAGTAAATAAGAATGATGTGAGTGCAAGAGTCATGTAATCAACAAAATCATGGAAATAGGCGATGAAGCTCAATATGAAATTAAAAGAATATGAAAATCATAGAAAATTTAATTTTCATCATAATAATTCTAACTTCAAGCATATGTATGTTTTGTCAAAAACTAGAGGTATACATACATATCCCTAAACACAAATGAGTTCATAAAGAAATTTTGCATGAAAAGCAAATGACTCAAGGGTATACATGTATATCTAAAGTTTTAATCAAAATTAACATATACATGAAACTATACATATTAAAATGAAAATATGTACAAAATAGGGAATACAAGTTAAAATGCACGAATCATCAAAACTAGGCTATACTAGTACATCTAATGGGTACAAGTGAGCAATTAAGTACAAACATACAAGAATCAATTGTGGCTCACTAGTTGTACGGGTGTATGCACAAGTTTTAATAAAAACTACATCTAAACATGTAAGCAGAACAGAAGTGCAAAAGAATCATAAACATAAACCAATATGATCATTAGGCTAAATGCACATGTTTTAGAGCTATGATATACACAATACCTAAACTAAAGTGAGAACACAAAAATAATAGTCCATATAGACATGGGTGTATCTCAAATACTACATATGTATATCACAAGTCTAATTATCATGGCATTTAACATAATAAAAAATCAAAACATGCTAAAAATTAACAATATAAAAGCATGTAAACTAAATGGGAGTTAGAAATAGGTTACCAAAACCATTAGGGCTAATCTCTAGATTTCCAAATTATGGTGGTCCTCCCACCAAATTTCTTTGATGGTGATGCATCCAAAGTAGTGTCCATCAAGCACAAGAGCATCCACCATCAAGACACCAATGCCCTCACGTCAATCGAGAGCCCACACCTGCATCAAATAAAATAAGAGTGGATTTTGGTACCCATACTCTATTGGGTCCATGGGGGTTAGCATCTTTCCTAACCCAAACAAACTTATTTGCAAAATTTGAATCATTTACTCTATCATAGTAAAATTTTTCAAAGTGGCTCTTACATCCACAATGTGTACAAATGTACACATGAGCATACATGGTGTCATGTGTGTGAGCATTAGAAGCATGTGTATGCCGCGTATGGTGTGCATGCATATGTGGAACTTGTTTCTTTCGAAACATGGATTCCAATCGTGTGTGATTTATGACACATTGGCTCAAAGTGGAGCCCAAATAATCAACACTCTTCTTTAACATACATATATCATTTTCAATGATAGTAGAAGAGGTGGAGCATTCAATAGATACACTAGATGATGAAGCATGACAAACATGTGAATCTAAATCATTTTTTAAAGATTTATTTTCATTAGAAATCAAATCCAATTCTTTTGAAATAGAAATAATTTTGTTTTTCAAAGAATCATTTTCTTTTAAAACAAAACCAAGTTTTGAAGATAAAACTTCATTTTTTTTTCAAAACTTCATCACAATTATTTTTACCTTTTAAGATTTTGTTTTCATTTAAAGCAAGATCAAGTTGGGATTTCAATGAGTCCCTTTCATTTGAAATCTCATCCCTTTCTTGTAGAGCCATGTTAAGTTTAGAAAACAAATCCTTATTCTCTTCTTTTAGTTTAAAGCTTTTCTTTTCAAGAGTTGGTATTTTTGTAAAAAATTTCACAAACAAGAGATAGTTCTTCATTTAAAGCATCGACATCAACATAATCATCACCGGAAGAACTAGCACTATCATCTAGTTGAGTTTCCAAATTTACCTCAAGGGAGTCATTCCCTTGGACCATGTAGCAATGTTGGTCGGATTCATCTCCACTAGATTTCTTCTCCACAATGTTTGGTGTTTGAAGCTTTGGAGAGGTCAGTCAAGGTGTTCCACACTGCAAAAGCGGAATCACAATTAGAAATCATACATAAATATTCTTTGCTTAGTGTGTTTCTAAGTGCCTCTAGGGCTTGTGCATTAGCCTCTATATGCTTGTTATTATCAAGATAGGATTTCTTAGTAGTAGCAAGGTAAACATGCATCCTTAGGGTTTTTAGGTACATACTCATCTTAAACTTCCACATATCAATGTTAGAAACATCAAATATGGGAGGGTCAAGGTAATCCATGAGTGTGTATAAACAAATAAGTGTGCAAATGTAAATACTAGATTAGCAACTAAGATCTCACTCCTAGGTGGTTAAACCTAATAGCAGGAGCGTAGGCTCTGATACTAATTGAAAGTACACCTAGAGGAGGGGGTGAATAGGTGTAAAGCTAATCTAATGACAAATGATGCGGAATTAAAAATAAATTGCAACACACTTAGTGTAACCAAAGAGTGTAGCCAAATTTTCGGTGAAGGGCTCTGGACTATCTCCTCTAAATTCCTCTAAATAAGAGTTGAGGTGTTATGTAAAGCTCTCTTGGTTCCACACAAGTGAGGCACACAAACAATACCAAGCATATAAGTATGATATGAACAATATGAAATAATGCAAGGCACAATATAAGAGAGAGTTTAGATATAGTGGATCAATCGCAAACACCGAGATATGTTTCGAGGTTCGAGCAACTGCTCTACTTCCCCGCCTTCACACAGAAGGATTTTCACTATATCGTTCACACAGGACTTCCCACACAGGGAGCCTCCACTGAGGATTTGGGTAATACAACTTTGGAGTACACAATTCCTCTCTCCAATAAACACAACCTCTTCACAAGAGGTAAGGTACAAAACAATCACTTCTACACTTAGAGGGATGGACACTTAGCCAAACAGCAATCACCTCTCACTAGAGGGATAAGACTCAAAGCCAAACAACCTCAATCACCTCTACACTTAGAAGGATACCAACACAACCTCCACACTCACCTCTACACAAGAGGGAACTCAAATAAAAGAAGGTTTACAACTTTTGGTGGTCTCACTAAACCACAAACCATTTTCCTCACAAAATAAGATCCTAATGGATATGATAGATATGATAGCTCAAGTGTGAGAAAACAAAGAGTTTGGAAAATAAATCACAAAGAAAAACTCTTGGGAAAACTTCTAGATGGCTATGGAAATGAAGAACAAAAATTAATTCCCAAAGACTCTATTTTTCTTTGATTTTTTCAACACTTTAAAACAAATAAAGATAGATCTTTATAACCCAAAAACTCTTTGAAAACTTGTTGCTAAAACACTAGGAAAGAGAAAATTTTGCTCTTAAAATTCTTGGTGAAATTAGCTAAGGAAGGGGCTATATATAACCTTCAAAAAATCTGCCCGTTCGCGGCCAGGAAAGGGTAGAAATGCCCTTCCGGTCGACCGCCCGGTCGACCGGCCAACGGTCATTTTTATGACTGTTGTGCCTCCGGTTGACAGCCCGGTCGATCGGACCTGGATACAGAGAGTAGCTGCTCTCTGCCGGTCGACCGCCCGGTCGACCGGGGCCAGTTCCAGAGAGCAGAGCTCTCTGGCGGTCGACCGGGTCGGTCAACTGGCCCTCCAGCCATAAGGCCTGTGCACGTTCGTGCACATCAGTCGACCAACTTTTGCCTCGGTCAACCGGCCGGTCGACCGGCAGAAGGCCAGGTCACACAATAATAGGGATTAAAAACTTGTCTTTTTTACCTTCTAAAAAATCTCATAAAATACACATAAATTTCACAAAAATAAGTTCTTATTAGATCTTTAAAATGCAAATATGTGTGACAAAAATTCAACACATTATAAACAATTTGAACCATTTTTGTGATATTGAAATTTAGCTTAAACACAAAATCGGTATTTTTCAAAACTTGAATTTTGAAATGGAAAACCGTTTTCTCCAAAACTCATGTAAATACAAAAACATGATATTGAAACAACTTTGAAGCATATTGTATATGGATAGAATCCAATATACATATAAAGATATATATATATTTATGTTTTTGACATGACATCCAAAAATCGGTTAAACCGAAAACCAAAGCTAACAAACTTTAAACTTGTGTGTGTATGTGAACTTGAGCATATCAACACTAACTACCTTTACATAAGATCTAAACACAATCTTAAATTAAACAAACCGAGGTCTTCTTGTAGAACTCCTTCTCCAAGTCGACTCGATCCAAACGCGATCCAACGAGCTTGACTCCAATCGAGTACTAGATGCGATCTTGACGCTCGAGCTCTTAAATCAACATGTGAAAGCTCCAAAACTCCTTTGTTGAAGCCAATCACCTACTAATATCTTAGTCAATCACTGAAACTATTTAAACACAAGATTATTAGTAAACTATAATTACATGAGTTAATCATCATCAAAACTAGAGTGATGGGCCTCTGGGCCAACACTGTCGTGGATGGTTACTGAGGAGGATGCGATTCTATCGCCGTCTTTTATGTCTTGGAGTCTTCACTCCGGTCGAAAGTTGTTGCTTTGCACTTGGAGATTCTTTTCTTGTGGCAAGCAATAGGAGGAGAGTACGGGGGTATTCTTTGGGATGTCGCTGATGAAGGCTCCTTCCAAAGCTCTGGCCTTCTTAGAGGGCCGGTGGTGTGAATCATCATTGGCTTGCGAACTCCCGTCTGGGGTTCGAGGCGGAGGGGGGAGGATTCTTCATCTAAAGGATCTCTTTCTTTTGAAAAAGCCTCACGGAGCTTCTTCCGGGACCTTTGGACAGTAGCATGAACAATAAGGTCGTGCTTCCGTGAAGTGTTCTCCAATAAGCAGATCTTTATTTGCTTCAGCATCAAGAAGCTGTTTGATGGTGGTAGAGCTGGATGGGTAACAGCTGGATCACCTGTACTTCTTTTCAAAAAATCAAAAAGTAAATACAAAAGCGTAATAAAAACTTATATTACTTCTTGTTAGATGTAATCAAGTGTGTATATGAATGGATTTAATCAGAATGGAATGACTTGGAATAAATATATGTATCTCTTTGGGAATGTAAATGCTTGTTTAGATCTTACCTGGCTTGTTTTACTATTGGCTTATTGGTGTAATCACCCTTTCTTCAGAGTACTGGCCTTTTGATCCCAAAATGTTTGATTTGGCACGTGAATGTTGGTAAGTTTGTAACTTTGTTCCCGACTGGGGTAGTCCCACAGCGATACCTGCAGATTTTTAGCCTATGAGTAGGGAAAATCCCAATAGCGGAGTTGGATTCGCGTGTCCTTCCGAGTGTGTGTATGACCCATCAACAGAGCTGTGAACTTGGGGCTCTGAGAGGGAAAAATCCCTACAGCAGAGTTGGGCCTCCGAGTGAAGGAAATCTCGGCAGCAGAGTGTGAAATTTTATAGGGCTCCGAGTGAGGGAAATCCTCCAGCGGAGGAGTGATGTGCATACAAGCATGCAACGATGCAACTTGAATTAAATGTTAGATGCATTACAAATAAGAAAACAAAAGGTGTTAATAAATAGATTGGGCTGACATGACTATGTTCAACTTTTAACCGCGTGAAACTAGCACGTTGAGGAAATAATCCAAATAAGAAAACCCTCATGATATACCATGTATCTCGTGCGACTTTAGGTCAAACATACACAACCATGTCGTCTCGAGATAAGTAACACATGCACACAATATTCACAAAAGTGGTATTCAAATAATACCTGTGCGGAGAGTGCCTCTCCGGTATGTTTGATGCCTCCAGCCTGTAATCACATAAAACTAGTACGTCGAGGGGATAATCCAAACAAGAAAATTCTCATGTATGTACTTTATATTTCATGCGCTCATAGGCTCTCCAGAGCGGTTACCTGCAAATTGGAAAAGACCTGAAGTGGGGTGCAGCCCAACGACAGATTGGATGCGTCAACTCCGAGTGGGGGAAATCTCAGCAGCGGGGTGGCGATCTAGACCTTCGAGTGAGAGAAATCCCAGCAACAAAGTTGGGCCTCTGAGTGGGAAAATCCCAGCAGCAGAGTAGGTTCACAGTTGCTTCCGAGTGGGCAAAATCCCATCAGCAGAGTCGTGACCTCAGAAGGGACCTGAAGTGGGGGGCGACCCAATGATTAGTCTACAGTTCTACATTATTATATCGCATTTTCCTGCTGATTTATGAATAAAATGTTGGTCTAAACCGTGTTTTGGTCTCTCTTGCAGATAATCAAGACAAGGAGGGCAAAAGGGTAATAAGAGCTTAATTAAACCCATTTTCGGGTAATTAAATCCAGATTTCTTGGAGGCCAAGTAAGGGAGCTTCTAGAAGATGCATTGAACCTAGACCCTTGCGCACATCAGATGAATATCCGGGCGAAAATACCAGAATCCGAATATACCAGGAAGGTCCTCGAAGCCAGGAGAAGTTCCTCGCCAAACCAGGGACCTAAGTCCCTGGTTTTGCTGCGGAAACGCGACAAATGCCGCGTTTCTGCGGCAGTATGGTGGGGCCACGCGTCGATCTTCGACGCGTGGCCTCGTCTTCTAGAAACCTCTTTTGCCTATAAAAACCCCTGCAGAGGCCTGAAACGCAAGAAGATTGGGAATTAGGCTAGGTTTTCTATCTTTTAGTGTAGTGTAGGTGTTCTTCTTCTTTCTTTTGTATTTTTATTTTGTTTTTAGATCTTGTAGTAGGGCTGAGAGATTCAGAGAGAGATAAGAGATATTGATGTAATAGATGGTGACAATCTATGTAAAGGTGTCTCCTTTCTTCTTCAATGTAATTTTCTCCATCTTCCACATGATGCTTAGCTAACTTTTCTTTCATGGCAATCTAACTACTAACCGCTAATCATCTAACCACTTACTTGATAATCCACATGAATCTAATAGCCTCTACAAGGCCTTGCTCTTACAAGAGCCATTGATGGCTCATGATGATGGATTCTAACATTCTAACATTTCTAACACCTAATCCACTAACTTGCTAACTTGCAATGTCTTTTTTATTTCATGCTCACTTCTAACTGGTTTTGATGATTTAATAGTAGCTTGCAACTTGTTGTGTGGTATGGATGTGTTGTTTGAATGTAGAAGAACAATCTTATGGGTCGTGCTTTGTATCGTCTCTTGAAGCCAAGGACTAGTGATGGCCAAGGATTCATGTGAGGCAACTATCACTAAGAGGTTAATATGGTTAGTGGAGCAATTAGTAGTTAGTAGCCATGAGTTTTCTTTTATTTTGTTTTAAAACCAACTCCAAAATCTTTTTATCATTTTTTCTATCGTTGTTTTTACCATCCTCTTGGTTCACCTTTGTGTTCATTTTCTTTACCACAAGCTTCATCTTCTATTCTATTTTGTTTTTCAAATCACTTCTCTTTTATTTTCACATCGCCGTTTCATTGCCCTCTCCATCTATCACTTCCGGATATCTTTTCTTTTCTTTTCTTTTTTAATTCTTTAACAAAGAAGACTTGTTAACATAACACGTGAATAAGAACTGTTAATGCTTCTATCGCCTCCCGTCTCTGTGGATTCGACCCGTTGAGCCAATGCTATAACGAAAGTATCGAGGGAACATTAGCACATCGCATTTACATTGATTTCATAAAACACACATTTTCGAGTGCTGGTTCTCCCCGATCACCCAACGACAGATTGAATGCGTCGACTCCGAGCGAGGTGAGACCCACATCGGAGTGGCGATTTGGGTCTCCGAGTGAGGGACACTCCCACAACGAAGGATATCGACTGCTCATAAGCAATCGAGATGAAGCCCGTAGGCCGGTGCTTGCGTTGCCGACTCCGAGTGCGGTACACTCTCACTTCGGGACGTATAAGCGTCAGAGACTGATGAGAGAAACTCACATCAGCATGGTAGGGACTCCGAGCGGGGCACTCCCGCAGCGGAGGTTTCGATTCCCCTTGGCTAATCGAGAAGGGAGCCCGTAGGCTAGTGCTTGCGTTGCCGACTCCGAGTGGGGAACACTCCCACTTCGGAATGTATAAGTGTCAGGGATTAATGGGGGACACTCCCATCAATAAGGTGACATGGAAATGGTTAGGAACAAAAGCACATTTTATTTCACTAATAAATACACGTGCTTTAAAGGAAACACATGGAGTGTTATTGGTTAAGGTACTTCCCTGCTCCGAGAAACCAAGTTACTCTTTGTTTTGTACTGAGTGATTGCATGTTGTGGCTGGGTAAGAGGCGGAGCGTTAAGCTGTCCTGATTCGGAGGTTGCTACTGGGGCAAGAATGTACTCTTTGAGAAAGTCTTGGTGAATGAGGTCTTCCAGTTATCATCAGAGGCTTCTGCAGTGGACAGTCATATGTCCCTTGCTATCGTGGAAAGACCAATACTCTGCTCCAGGGAGAGTAAGATCATGCTGGATTGGTTTCAGGCGCCTAACCCAGGTTGGTGTTTGATGGCATTAAAGACTTTGTTGATGGGGAGTCTCAACGGAGTGAAGTGTTTCTCTGCTCTGAGGGTTCGGAGTGGATTTGGTGAGAGAACGTGGAGCGCATGCTTTTTGAAGGTAGGTTGCCCGCGGTTCTGATCTTGGGTGTGGGCGAGGCTTCGTGCAGAGACTTTGACTTTCCTTCGACGTCGTGCTTCATGGTAGGTTGAAGGAAGTCTTCATTGTTTCCTCCAGCTGGATGTAGGGTTGAGCTCGTGACAGGACATCGCTTATTCAAGTGACATCGTGCTTGAGGATATGCTTGTACAAGGGGTGATAAACCTGCAGCCGCTGATGAACGCGAGTACAGAGACATCCGCACAGCAGTTGAGGACTTTGGCGAGTTGACTTTGGAAGAAGCCGATGTAAGACTCGAGGCTATCACCTTGTCTCATCTTGACGGAGAGGAGGTGATGGTTGTTCTTCTTGGCCTCCTTGCGAGAGGTGTATTGAGTGAAGGAACGTTTTGATTACCTCCTCGAAATGTGGAGAGAGAGGGGCGGCAAAGAGTAGAACCAATTCGATGCCACTCCTTTCAGGCTAGAGGGAAAGGTGATGCACAAGAGTGGATCGTTGCGGGAATAGACCACCATCTTATCTCGAAAATGCCTGATGTGCTGGACGGGGTTGCTCATCCTGGAGTAATAATCGAAGGCTGAAATTGAAAACTTCCTCGAGAACTTGTATTCCAGGATGTCTTCAGTGAGGGGGGAGTCAGATATCTTAGCAGCTGGAGGCGTTAGGTGGCCTTGCAACTTGGCTTCTGCGATCCATCTTTAGATTAACTTGGCAAGGACTCGGAGGTCGGAAGATTCATCGATTTTAGGCTCGCTTTCTAATTGCGTTGATGGCTGGTTGTTCTGGAGGGCAGCGATTTGAGCCTGGAGTTAGTTGTTAAGCCGCTTCAATGCCTTCTGCTCATGGATGGCATTCTCGCGGTTTAGAGCCGCTTTCTCCTGGTCGTGATCTGATTGGGCTTGTTGTTCCTTCATCTACTCTTTCATGTCGGCGAGCATCTGAAGGAGTTGGTCTTCTTGCCATTGCGGTGGTAGAAAATTGACAGTTGCTCACTGAGGCGAGGAATCGGTGTTCTCAATGGTATGCGGCTGATCGTTGGTTGGTGGAGGGACCGTGCCCTCAGCAGTTCCGATGGCTTTACCTTTGGATGTTGTGCCATTGACTTGCTTTCTTCAGGACATCGTCGGTGTGGAAGAGGCTTTTTTGATGAAGGTTTTTGGGCTTTTAGGAAAGAAATCTTTAGTGTTGGGACTCAGATCTCAATGAAAGCACCAGTTTGTAGTTGAGATTTTTCGCTGCGAGCGATCGGACTGTTCATCCACACCACAAGCGAGAGAATGGGTTTGGCGTGTAAGTGCAAAATAATAATCACAACACAGAAAATGAGACAGACACATGATTTTTACGTGGATCGGGAAAAATCACGGGAAGGAGAAAAATTCATTATGATTCTTCGAGTTTATAGGAAATGGATGATGTATCCTTAGTTTGGATTAAGTGGCGAGGAAAAAGGTCCCCCCTTCTCGCTGGAGAAGGTCTATTTGTACTGTTGATGGTGAAGAAAAGCTGATCTCCACATGCAGGCCGTTGTAACGACAGTGATTATGGGTGCTAGACTTTTGAGATTACATACAGGAAATATCTTTACTGTCCATAATTGTCCGCCTTGAATGCAGGGGCGTTGCACGTCTTCAACGTGGGAGAGAGGGCTGACATTATTGCAGGCGAAGATCTTGGTGGTCGTTACTGTGAACTTCTGATTTGGTGAAATCGGGAATTTTGGACTGCAGATGACTCCGAAGGGTGTCTCTGGAACGAGAGGTAGCTCCGGGATGAAACAGAACCTTCTGGGATGGAAATGTTGTCTAGATGTGATGGAACTCCGGGAGGATCCAGAATGACGGAGGCTGTTGAAAAGAAGGACCGAGAACTGTGGGCATCTCGGTGGGAGGAAATTAGTTGCATGGACACGAGTCAACATCTTGACAAGTGGTCAAAATTTGACCACTACAGATTGCATTTGGGACATATATCTTCTATGTGCTATGACATTTGATATTTACTAAAATTTCCCGACATCTACTGTCCAACATGGAATTTCTCGTCCGCCATGAGCCTGACATTTGGCATTTAGAATATAGACTTTGTTTGCTAATGACTTTATTGTTCTCCGTTTCAACTTGCTCTTTGTAACATAAGAAACACTGAAAACATTAAGCATGTCATATTATGCGTTTGACATCCAATGGATGCTAGTGAAAGAATTGTAGAGTAAGTTTGGAGCTAACCATTTGTTATATTCAAGTGTTTTGGCACCTTTTGGCCCTCTCTTTCTTGGACTTATTTTGGTTATAGTCATTGCCATAATTCTTAATATTTTCTTGCATGGTGCAGGCTTGCAATAAGTTGGCGGTGGGGGATGGTGAGTTTGATTCTCCAGGTAAAGACACTTTAACTGTTTGTATTAATTTCTGCATCGTGCAACATGGTCACTTTGCATGGACACTTGAATTGATGCCATTTTACTGTTTTCTCCATGGAGAATTCTGAATTATGCATTTATTTAGGTGTATATTTTAGTAGAATTCATTTATATATTAAAATTGTTGAACATGTTATTCAACAGTTTTGTTCACCTTCCCGGTGTTGCATCAATTTTTAGTTGTTATGTTTCCAGATCTGCTCGGTGACATAATGTCATAAATGGATAGAGTTAGTCTGCAGCTTTGACCTATTTGTAATTTGAAGTATATGTCTGGATTTTTGAGGACTGAGAGCAGAATGAAAACAGGGCCATGGTGGATGTTTGCAGAGGGGAAGATATTTATGAAAGGTGATGATTGTCAAGTGCGAGCTAAAAAAGTTGAACTATGAAGAACTGGGAACTTTGAATGTCTAAAAATCTAATATGTTATGCAAGCTATTGCCCTAAGAAAAAGGTTACAAATGCCAGATGAAGATGGTACAATATGATAGCTTGATGCATGAAGTTTCGTCGAGGATAACATTATTAGCTCATTAACTGTCATACAAAATCCATTGGATATTGTTAATGGCATGCAACTTGCTTCTTATATAACACTCACTTTAATTAGCTACTAGCAAGGTGGATCTGTTACAAACCCAAGGTATGATCCCTGTGCAAGGATAATATTGTTTAGATCTTAGAATAGAGCAATACACATTTGTTTTCTTAGGGGAGATGGGGGGTGGGGGAAGGATTTGAAAGAAAATGTAGAGGTGCTAAAGCTGAGGAGAGGTTGACTTGAGGGGAAAGTTGTTGGTTGAGGCAACCTCAGTCTTTGGATAGAGAGAGAGGTTGATGTGGGACAGAAGGTGAATTTTGGGTTTGTGGTGGGGGTTTGGTGGGATTGGGGAAGAACAAAAGAGGAAAGGAAAGATATAATCACGGATCACAACTCAAATCCTGGCTTTTCGTCACTTGGTTCGATTAATCCATGAGATTAAATCAAACACAAGTTTCCACAAGGGAACCAAATTTTAATTCAAATTATCATTACCTCGGAAATCCAATTCATGGCTATATATAACCTACATTACATGCACCACGCGTGAAGCTATTGATAAACTCAAATCTACTCAAATCAGATTCAAATAACTCCTAAATCTCAACAAAATCTATCAAAATCTAATTTAAATAAAAATCTTAAATCCTGCTAAATCTGGACCATTTGATTTGAAAAATTCATCCCCGATGAATGTAGTGGTAGGTACAAAATAAGCATAACTGGGTTAACCCATCACACATCCTCAATTAGATCAAGGTGGTGGTCGGGGAATCAGCACTGATGTGTCGTTGCTGAACCAAGGTGGTGAAGTAGAACTACCTTCCATGGCAAACCGGCTGTGAAGGATGATAGATCAAGCTAATCACAAGCAGCAGACAGAGGCGAATCATCCATGATGAACACTGAACGAACTGCACTTTTTACCATGAATAAACTAAACTTTTGTGAGCTTGTCTCCTGTAGAAAGATCTGCGATGGGTCATAAACGTCAGGTGATCTCAAGGATATAGCTGTCAACGATGGCACTAGCCGATATTTAAAACGCTGATGGTAGGCTTCACTGGAAGTTCTACAAGAGTCTCAATAAGAGCCTCTTTCACTTCTAGCTTTGGTTCATCAACAATGTCTGGCTCTGGCTCTAACTCATCAACAACTTCTGACTCTGGCTCTGACTTATCAACAACTTCTGGCTCAAAAAGGATTGGAAGCTCTGAACCTTTGTTTCCATGCCTACTATAGTCTTTTTGGATGCCCTCTAGAGTCTCCCGAGACTCAGTGAAGAGAAGGTGCGGAGCATACCGAGTACGAAGTAGGTCGTGTAAGACAAACCAATATCGATAGAAATTATGACTTTCTTTCAACAACCACTAGTAAGCTTCTCCAATGAATCTCATTTAGGCATAGCGACACTTCATTCAGTTGTCGAAACAAGAATAACTAAAAAAACTTAAAGATTGTTTCCCACTTCTCAACCTATACTGATCATCAGAAACCCGAAAAAACGGGATAGCCGCATACATATCCCGTTAAACTTCCTTTTCGTCACTATCAGTATATATGTATCAGCCATAAAAGTAAAAGTCCATGATGAAAATTCAGTACATAAGGATCAGAAGTTACCCAAGAATCTTAACGGCTCGAATTGGGCTCAAATTAGACAGGAAACGGGGTGAAACACTGATCTTCTGCTGCAGGAACAATACCAGCACCAAACAGGAGCTTGTGTAAGTAAGATCCACTGCTCCACAGCACCAAACAGGAGCTTGTGTAAGTCTTTTCAATGGCTCCAGAGCTCAGTTGCGGACCCAACACTTCAACATAGTTCGAAATCCGAGCGGGTGAGAAACGAGCTCTAGATTGTTTACTGTGTTGCTGCTGGGAGTTGGCTCGCTCAGTTGACTCGGCCTGGCGACTCGGCTTGAGTTGGCTCAGTCCTGTGACTCGACCAGGTTGACTCAGTCAGTGATGGAATTGGGTTGGAGACCGGGTCGGGTTGGACTCGAAGCGAACCCGAATTGAAACGGGTTTAAACTTAAACCTGCTAAGTTCGGGTCGGGTCTAAAATCAGATCTGAAACCCAATTCCTTTTTTTCTTCCTCTTAACTTGATTGGGGACGGACGGTGGATTTAGGGTTTGTGGTGGGATGTAGGTGGAATTGAGGAAGAACAGTGGAATTGGAGTTGGATATGACCACGGATCGCAACCTGGATCTTGGCTTCACCACTTATGATTTAAACCATGGGGATCAAAATCAATAACAAAGCAAATAACTTCATATTTTTATCAAAATCATTCAATTTCCATTTTCAAAGATCACTACATGGCTATATATAGCATACAACACGTGAATTGTACGTACAATTTTTGATAACATAAAATCTCATCAAATATAATCAAAACCTAACCACATCTAAATTCAAATAATTCTTAAATCTTAACCAAATCTAATTTAAAAAATCTCAAATCTACTAAATCTAAAACGTTTGTTTCCCTCATCATTCTCCCCGGTTTGAAAACATTCATCCCTGATGAATGTAGTGGTAGGTAGAAGGTAAGCACAACCAGGTTGAACCACATCACGAATCTTCAATTAGGCCAACGTGGTGGTCAGGGAATCAACACTGATGCGTCACGGCTGAACCAATGTGGTAGAGGTGGAATTGGCTTCCGTGACCAACCAGCTGCGGTCGGTGGTACCTGAAAAAAGACACATGCAACATGCCGAGGCAAATCTTCACCGCTGAAGACTGGACAGATTGTACTCTGTACCATAAACAATCTGAACTCCTGTGAACCTATCACCTCTAAAAGGATCTGCAAAGAATCGTATACATCAAGCAATCTCAGGGGTAAGGGAACCCTTACAGTTGCTGGCAAAAAAGGCACTAGCTCCATGGCAAACTCAGTTTGTAGGTCTATTGAAATCTCTTCCATCAACTTCATTCGGGCATAATGGCACTTCTGCTCAGATGTTAGAGCAAAATAATTAAAGAAAGATTCAAAATTGCCCTAGCCTTCGTAACCATAAGGTCATAAAAACTTTTAAAATCAAAACATCATACATATCATTCTCCACTTGCTTCGGATCACCCTTGGTACGGATATACTGGCACAAAAGTAAAAAACCCATTATGTAAATGCAGTATTTAAGTTCAGAAATTATCCAAGAATCTCAACGGCTCAAACTGGGCTCAAATCAGGTTGGAAACGGGTCTGAAATGCTGATCTTCTGTTGCAGGAATGGTATCGGCACCAAACACAGCTTTGTAAAAGTCAGATCTGTTGTACAATTGCTGAGAACTTTTTACAGTGGCTCTGGGGCATAGTCACGCATCCAACGCTTCAAACGGAACTCAAATTGGACTCCGAATGGGCCTGAAACAGACTCCAGATTCCGGTTGCGCTCTCAGTGAATAGTAACCGTGGGTAGTAAATTTAATGTTCACGGAGTATAAATTTTTTTTTTGAAGTGGATTTTGTGGAAGGGAAAAATAGGAAATTCGGCTCTGATACCAAGTTGATGTGGGACAGTTGGTGGATTTAAGGTTTGTGGTGGGATGTTGATGGAATTGGGGAGACAGTGGAATTGGAGTTGGATATGACCACGGATCGCAACTCGGATCTTTGCTTCACCGCCTATGATTTAATCCATGGGGATCAAAATCGATACCAAAGCAAATAACTTCATTTTTTTTATCAAAATCATTCCATTTTCATTTTCAAAATCACTACATAACTATATATAGCCTACAACACGTGAATTATACGTGCAATTATTGATAACATCAAATCTTACCAAATCTAACCATATCTAAATTCAAATAACTCTCAAATCTCAACCAAATCTAATTTAAAAAAAATCTCAAATCTTCTAAATCTAAACCATTTGTTTCCTCCATCATTCTCCCTGCCTTGAAAACACATTCCCGATAATGTAGTGGTAGGTAGAAGGTAAGCACAACCGAGTTGAACTACATCACGAATTCTCAATCAGGCCAACGTGGTGGTCGAGAAATCAACACTGATGTGTCACGACTGAACCAAGGTGGTGGAGGTAGAACTGGCTTTCGTGACCAACCGGCTACGGTCGATGGTACCTCGAAAAAGACACATGCAACATGCCGAGGCAAATCTTTCTCGCTGAAAACTGGACCAATTATACTTTGTACTATAAGAAATCTGAACTCCTGTGAACCTGTCGCTTCTAAAAGGATCTGCAAAGGATCGTATACATCAGGCGATCTCAGGGGTGACGGAAACCTCACAGCTGCTGGCAAAGAAGGCACTAGCTCACTGGCAAACTCCGCTGGTAGGTCTGTTGAAGTCTCAACTAGAGGTTCTTCTATCTCTTGCTCTGGTTCGAGCTCATTAACAACTGCTGTTTCTGACTCTGGCTCAGTTGCAACCTCTGCTTCTGGCTCTGGCTCTGGCTCAGCTGCAATTTTGGCTTTGGTTCTGGCTCTGTGTCAATTTTTGCAGTATGACTTGCTACATATCTCTCTAGGGCCTCTCGAAGCTCGGTGCATATATCAATAAATGATCGGTTGTCGGGCTCTTGCTCAACATTGGACTCTTTACAGCCTGCATAAAGAAGATGTAGAGCATACCGAGTACGAAGAAAACTTTGCAAGACCAACATCGACAGAACTTGTAGTTATCATTTATCCAATGATATGGCTCTTCCACCAACTTCATTCAGGTATAATGATACTTCTACTCAGACATTAGAGCGAAATAACTGAAGAAAGATTCAAGATTGTTTTCCCAGGATTCGTAACCACAAAGGTCATAAGAACCCCGAAAAATCGAAACGTCATACATATCATTCTCCACTTGCTTTGGATCACCCTTAGTACGATATATCGGCCACAAAAGTAAAAGCTCATAATGTAAATTCAGTATATAAGTTCAGACATTACCCAAGAATCTCAACGGCTCAAACTAGGCTCAAATCAGTCTGGAAACGGGGTCTGAAACGTTGATCTGTTGCAGGAATGGTATCGGCACCAAACACTGGCTTGTAGAAATCAGACCTATTGTACAATTGCTGTGAACTTTTTACAGTGCTCTGGGGCTCAATCATGCATCCAACGCTTCAGACGGAACTCGAATCGGACTCCGAACGGATCTGAAACGGACTCCGGACTCTGGCTACGCTATGCAGTGAACAGTAACCGTAAACAGTAAATTTAATGTCTATGGAACAGTAAATTTACTATTCACTGAACAATAAATTTTTTTTGAGGTGAATTTTATGGAAGGAAAAAGCAGGAAATTCGGCTCCGATACCAAATTGATGTGGGACGGATGGTGGATTAGGGTTTGTGGTAGGATGTTGGTGGAATTGGGGAAGAACAGTGGAATTAAGGTTGGATATCACCACAGATCGTAACTCAGATCTTGGCTTCATCACCTATGATTTAATTCATGGGGATCAAAATCAATTCCCAAAACAAATGCTTCATTTTTTTTTTATCAAAATCATTTTATTTCCATTTTCAAAGATCAGTACATAGCTATATATAGCTTACAACACGTGAATTGTACGTACAATTATTGATAACATCAAATCTCACCAAATCTAATCAAATCTAAATTCAAATAACTCTCAAATTTTAATCAAATCTATCCAAATCTAATTTAAAAAATCTCAAATCTACTAAACTTAAACTGTTTGTTTCCCCCATCATTCTCCCCGGCTTGAAAACATTCATCCCCGATGAATGTAGTGGTAGGTAGAAGGTAAGTACAACCGGATTGAACCACATCACGAATTCTCAATCAGGCCAACGTGGTGGTCCGAGAATCAACACTGGTGCGTCACGGCTGAACTAAGGTGGTGAAGGTGGAACTAGCTTCCGTGACCAACCGACTGCGGTCGATGGTACCTCGAAAAAGATACATGCAGTATGCCGAGACAAATCTTCCCTACTGAAGACTGGTCCGATTGTACTCTGTACTATAAGAAATCTGAACTCCTGTAAACCTGTCGCCTCTAGAAGAATTTGCAAAGGATCGTATACATCAGACGATCTCATGGGTAAGGTATACCTCACAATTGCTGGCAAAGAAGGCACTAGCTCCATGGCAAACTTCACTAGTAGGTCTTTTGAAGTCTCTACAAGGGGTTCTTCTATCTCTAACTCTGGCTCGGGTTTATTAACAACTACTGACTTTGACTCTGGCTTAGCTGCAACTTCTGCTTCTGATTCTGGCTCAGCTGTAACTTTTGGTTCTGGCTCTGTGTCAATCTTTGCAACCTGACTTGCTACATACCTCTCTAGGGCCTCCCGAAGCTCAGTGCATATATCAGTAATTAATCTGTTATCGGGCTTTCGCTCAACATTGGACTCTTTGCAGTCTGCATAAAGAAGATATGGAGCATATCGAGTACGAAGAAAATTTTGCAATCAAGATCAACATCGACAGAACTTGTAGTTATCATTTACCCAATGATATGGCTCTTCCATCAGTATTATTCGGGCATAATGACACTTCTGCTCAGATGTTAGAGCAAAATAACTGAAGAAAGATTTAAGATTGCTTTCTCAGGCTTCGTAACCATAAAGGTCTTAAGAACCCCAAAAAATCAGAACATCATACATGTTATTCTCCACTTGCTTCGGATTATCCTTAGTACGGATATATCGGCCACAAAAGTAAAAACCCATGATGTAAATTCAGTATATAAGTTCAGAAATTACCCAAGAATCTCAACGGCGCAAACTTGGCTCAAATCAGGCTGAAAACGGGGTCTAAAATGCTGATCTTTTGTTGCAGGAACGGTATCGGCACCAAACACAGATTTGTAGAACTCAGACCTGTTGTAAAACTGTTATGAACTTTATATAGTGGCTACGGGCTCAGTTACGCATCCAACACTTCAGACGAAACTCGAATCAGACTCTGAACGGCCTGAAACGGACTCCGGCTGCGCTCTACAGTGAAGAGTAACCGTGAACAGTAAATTTACTGTTCACAGAACAATAAAATTTTTAAAGTGGGAGAATGTTGTGTGAAACAAATGGTTTAGATTTAGTAGATTTGAGATTTTTATTTAAATTAGATTTGGTTGAGATTTGAGAGTTATTTGAATTTAGATATTGGTTAGACTGCATCACGAATACGTGCAGTTAATTCCTTAACAGCTCCAGGCGGGAACCGATCCGAACGAATTCGAATCATTACATAATCACTCTCATTAATTTCAGGTGTCTACGGTGCATATCAGCATAGGATTTATACTGAGCGTTACTTTCCTGAACTTTCTTGTTGATTTCTTTATGCAAATCATGTTTATGCGATGCAAATGCGGATGTCGACTCGAATACTCTAGGATGTTGTGTCATGGGAATAAGATCTATAGGTTTTCTAGGTATGTAACCATGCACTAGCTCAAATGGACTCATGCCTATTGACCTATTACATGAACTATTACATGCAAATTCACAGTGGGTAAGATGAGATCCCAGTTCCGCAAATGTTCATTGACTAGATATCACAAAAGATTTTCTAGGCTCATGTTTACCATCTTGGTTTGACCGTCTGTTTGGGAATGAAAAGCAGTGAAAAATTTGAGCTTAGTCCCTATCTTATACCATAAAATTTTTCAAAAATAACTTATGAACTTGACACCTCTATCCGACACAATGGTTTTGAGTAAACTATGCAGCTTAACTCCTAGCAGATCTAAGCAATTTGGAAGCATCAGAAGTCTTGCTGCATGGTAAGAGTGGGCTACTTTGACAAACGGTCCACAAGTACAAATATAGAATCGCGCTTCCAGATAGTCTTTAGAAGTTTCGGCATGAAATCCATACTCACGTCTTGCCAAAGGCGATCTTGCACGGGTAGAGGCATATACAAACTAGTGTTCTGTTTTTTCTGCTTGGACAATTGGTAGGTGCGGCATTATCCTATCAGCCTCGTAACATCTTGTTTTAGGTTTGACTAGTAAAATAAATCTCTACCGCATTTATGGTCTTTACTCGTCCGAAGTGACCTGCAAGACCCCAACATACAGTTCCCAATCAAGATAGTCTCGTAGTGAGGTATGGGGAATGCATAACATGTGAAATCAAAATAGAGAGTCATCCTGAAGTAGGAAATCATCTATCTCCTGTGTCATCCCTTGCTTCAAAACACCAAATATATCTCTAAATCGGGGCATGACACGTACTCTTCCTTGATTCCCTCATAACCTGCTACCTCAGGTTCAGTTGTTTAAGCACACAGGTGCGTCGACTGAGCCAAATTGATGTAGGACGAATGGTGGATTTAGGGTTTGTGGTGGGATGATAGTGGAATTGGGGAAGAACAGTGAAATTAGAGTTGGATATGACCACGGGTCGCAACCCGGATCTTGACTCACCGCCTATGATTTAATCCATGGGGATCAAAATCAATACCAAAGCAAATAGCTTCATATTTTTATCAAAATCATTCAATTTTTTCCTTTTCAAAGATCACTACATGGCTTATATAGCCTACAACACATGAATTGTACGTGCAATTATTGATAACATCAAATCTCAATAAATCTAACCAAATTTAAATTCAAATAACTCGCAAATCTCAACCACATCTATCCAAATGTAATTTAAATAAAAATCTTAAATCTACTAAATCTAAATCATTTGTTTCCCCATTATTCTCCCCGGCTTGAAAACATTCATCCCCGATGAATGTAGAGATAGGTAGTAGGTAAGCATAACCGGGTTGAACCACATTACGGCTCTTCAATCAGGCCAAAATGATGGTCGGGGAATCAACATTGATGCATCACGACTGAACCAAGGTGGTGGAGGTAGAACTGGCTTCCGTTATCAACCGATTGCGGTCGATGGTAGCTCGAAAAAAACACATGCAACATGCCAGGGCAAATCTTCCTCGCTGAAGACTGGACCGATTATACTCTGTACCATAAAAAATCTGAACTCCTGTGAACCTGTCACCTCTAGAAGGATCTGCAAAAGATTATATACATCAGGCAATCTCAGGGGTAAGAGAATCCTCACAGCTGTTAGCGAAGAAGGCACTAGCTCCATGGCAATTTTTGCTGGCATGTCTGTTGAAGTCTCTACAAGAGGTTCTTTATCTCTGGCTCAGGCTCAGGCTCATTAACAACTGCTGACTTTGACTCAGACTCAGCTACAACTTCTAGTTTTGACTCTGGCTCAGCTTCAACTTTTGGTTCTGATTCTGACTCAGTATCAATCTTTGCAGCATGACTTGCTACATATCTCTCTAGGGCCTCCCGAAGCTCAGTGCTTATATCAGTAATTGATCAGTTGTCGAGCTCTTGCTCAATATTGGACTCTTTGCAGTCTGTATAAAGAAGAGATGGAGCATACTGAGTATGAAGAAAACTTTGCAATCAAGACCAAGCATCGATAGAATTTGTAGTTATCATTTACCCAATGATATGGCTCTTCCACCAACTTCATTCGAGTATAATGACACTTCTGCTCAGATGTTAGAGCGAAATAATTGAAGAAAAATTCAAATTGCTTTCCCAGACTTTGTAACCATAAAGGTCATAAGAACCCGAAAAATTGAAACATCATACGTATCATTCTCCACTTGCTTTGGATCACCCTTAGTACGGACATATCGGTCACAGAAGTAAAAGCTCATGATGTAAATTCAGTATATAAGTTCAAAAATTACCCAAGAATCTCAACGGCTCAAGTTGGGCTGAAATCAGGCTGTAAACGAGTTTGAAATGCTGATCTTCTGTTGCATGAACGGTATCGGCGCCAAACACAGGTTTGTAGAAGTCATACCTTTTGTACAACTGTTGTGAAATTTTTACAGTGGCTTCGGGGCTCACTCACGCATCCAACGTTTCAGACGGAACTCGAATCAGATTCCAAACGGGCTTGAAATGGACTCTGGACTCTAGCTGCGCTTTGCAGTGAACAGTAACCGAAAACAGTAAATTTACTGTTTACTGAACAATAAATTATTTTTTGAAGTGGACTTTGTGGAAGGGAAAAGCAGAAAATTCCGCTCTGATACCAAATTGATGTGGGACAGAAGGTAGATTTAGGGTTTGTGATGGGATGTTAGTGGAATTGAGGAAGAACAGTGGAATTGGAGTTGGATATGACCACGGATCGCAACTCGAATCTTGACTTCACCGCCTATGATTTAATTTATAAGGATCAAAATCAATAACCAAAGCAAATAGCTTAATTTATTTTATCAAAATCATTCCATTGTTATTTTCAAAGATCACTACATGGCTATATATAGCCTACAATATGTGAATTATACGTGCAATTATTGATAACATCAAATCTCACCAAATCTAATCAAATCTAACCACATCTAAATTTAAATAACTTTCAAATCTCTCCAAATCTAATTTATAATATCTCAAATCTATTAAATCTAAACCGTTTCTTTCCCCCATCATTCTTCCCGGTTCGAAAACATTCATCTCCGATGAATGTAGTGGTAGGTAGAAGGTAAGCACAACCGGGTTGAACCACATCACGAATCCTCAATCAGGCAAACGTGGTGGTCGGGGAATCAACAATGATGCGTCACAGCTGAACTAAGGTGGAGGTGGAACTAGCTTCCGTAACCAACCGGCAGCAGTTGATGGTACTTCGAAAAAAAAACATATGCAACATGCAAAGGCAAATCTTCCACGCTGAAGACTGGATCGGTTGTACTCTGTACCATAAGAAATTTGAACTCCTGTGAACCTGTCACCTCTAAAAAGATCTGCAAAGAATCATATACATCAGGCGATCTCAGGGGTAACGGAACCCTCGTAGCTGCTGGCGAAGAAGGCACTAGCTCTATGGTAAACTCCGCTGGTAGGTCTGTTGAAGTCTTTACAAAAGGTTCTTCTATCTCTTGCTTTGGCTCGGACTCATTAACAGCTGCTGGCTCTGACTCTGGCTCAGCTGCAACTTTTGGTTCTGGTTCAAATAACTATCAAACCCGAATTTCCTGCTTTTTCCTTCCACAAAATCCACTTCAAAATTTTTTTTACTGTTCAGTGAAGAGTAAATTTACTGTTCACGGTTACTCCAAATTGATGTGGGACGGATGGTGGATTTTGAGTTTGTGGTGGGATGTTGGTGAAATTGGGAAAGACAGTGGAATTGGAGTTGGATATGACCACGAATGACAAAGTAAAACAAATATCTGCATTTTTTTATTAAAATCATCCATTTCCTTTTCAAAGATCACCACATGGCTATATATAGCCTACAGCACGTGAATTGCACGTGCAATTATTGATAATATCAAATCTCATCAAATCTAAGCAAATCTAACCACGTCTAAATTCAAATAACTCCCAATTCTCAACCAAATTTATCCAAATCTACTTTAAATAAAAATCTTAAATCTACTAAATCTAAACGTTTGTTTCTCTCATCATTCTCCCCAGCTTGAAAACATTCATTCTCGATGTATGTAGTGGTAGGTAGAAGGTAAGCACAACTGGGTTGAAGCACATCATGAATTCTCTATCAGGCCAACATGGTGATCGGGGAATCAACACTGACGCGTCACGGAAGAACCAAGGTGGTGGAGGTGGATTTCGTGACCAGCCGCTGTGGTCGATGGTACCTCAAAAAAGACAAATTTAACATGTCGAGGCATATCTTCTCCGTTGAAGACTGGACCGATTGTACTTTGGACCATAAGGAATCTGAACTTTTGTGAATCTGTCGCCCCTAGAAGGATCTGCAAATGATCACATATATCAGGCGATCTCAGGGGGGTAAGGGAACCCTCACAGTTGCTGGCGAAGAAGGCACTAGCTCCATGGCAAACTTCACTAGTAGGTCGGTTGAAGTTTCTACAAGAGGTTCTTCTATCTCTGTCTCTAGCTTGTGCTTATTAACAATTGCTAGCTCTGACTCTGGCTCAGCTGTAACTTCTGGCTCTGGCTCAGCTGCGACTTTTGGTTCTGGTTCTGGCTCTATGTTAATTTTTGCAGCCTGACTTGCTACATATCTCTCTAGGACCTCCCGAAGCTCAGTGTGTATATCAGTAATTGATCGGTTGTCGGGTTCTTGCTCAACATTGGACTCTTTGCAGTTTGCATAAAGAAGATTTGGAGCATATCGAGTATGACGAAAACTTTGCAATCGAGACAAACATCTACAGAACTTGTAGTTATCATTTACCCAATGATACGACTCTTTCACCAACTTCATTTGGGCATAATGACACTTCTGCTCAGATGTTAGAGCGAAATAACTGTAAAAGGATTCAAGATTGCTTTCATAGGCCTCGTAACCATAAAGGTCATAATAACTCCGAAAAATATGAGCATCATACATATCATTCTCCACTTGCTTTGGATCACTCTTAGTACGGATATATCGGCCACAAAAGTAAAAGTTCAACATGTAAATTCAGTATATAAGTTTAGAAATTACCCAGGAATCTCAACGGCTTAAACTGGGCTCAAATCAGGTTGGAAACAGGGTCTGAAATGCTGATCTTCTGTTGCAGAAACGGTATTGGCACCAAACACAGGTTTGTAGAAGTCAGACATGTTGTACAACTGCTGTGAACTTTTTACAGTGGCTCCGGGGCTCAGTCACGCATCTAACGCTTCAGACGAAACTTGAATCGGACTCCAAACGGACCTGAAACGGACTCTGGACTCCGGCTACACTCTGCAATGAACAGTAACCGTGAACAGTAAATTTACTGTTCACGGAATAGTAATTTTTTTTTGAAGTGAATTTTGTGGAAGAGAAAGCAGAAAATTCGGCTCTGATACCAAATTGATGTAGGACGGATGGTGGATTTTGGGTTTATGGTGGGTTGTTGGTAGAATTGGAGAAGAATAATGAAATTGGAGTTGGATATGACCAGTGTTGTTAGAGGCAATCGAGGCAATGCGCCTCAGGCGCGAGGCGATGCGAGGCGCAACAATGCGCCCCGCATTGCAGGGGAGGCGCGCGGGCAGCGTGAGGCGCGCGCCCGAATGTGCCTGAGAAGAGAGACAGAGAGAGAGGAAGAGGGGGGAGAGCTGGAGAGGAGAAAAAGATCAAGAGAGAGAGGAAGAATGAGAGAGAAACAAAGAGAGATAGATCTGTTCTGATGCATTTTTAGTGTAAATTTTTAGTGATTTTTTAGTGTAAAATTTTTAATGCATTTTTAGTGTGCATTTTTCAATATCTTGGAATATAAAAAAAAAGAATACATCTATAATCATGCGCCTCACTGAAGTATGTGTCTCACTGAATACATCTATAATATATCAATATAAAGAAAAGAATACATCCATACAAAGAAGAAATTCATAATACATGCATACATAGAAAAGAATACATTCATAATACATCCATATAAAAGAAAAAATATGCGCCTCACTGAAGTGAGGCGATCGCCTCGCCTTGCGCTTCGTGTGCGCTGGATCCTTTGCGCCTCGCGCCTCGATAACACTGGATATGACCACGGATCGCAACTCGGATCTTGGCTTCTCCACCTATGATTTAATCCATAAGGGATCAAAACCAGTACCAAATCAAATAGCTTCATATTTATGTCAAAATTATTCAATTTTCATTTTCAAAGATAACTACATGGCTATATATATAGCCTACAACACGTGAATTGTACGTGCAATTATTGATAACGTTAAATCTCACCAAATCTAACCACATCTAATTCAAATAACTCTCAAATCTCAATCAAATCTATCCAAATCTAATTTAAAAAATCTCAAATCTACTAAATCTAAACCGTTTGTTCCCCCATCACGACTGCTGCTAGGGTTGAGATGACTTGGCTTGGTCAACGGCGATTGACGGAGACTCTAGGGGTCTCGCGAAGGTCGTCGGAGATCCGTTGAAGGAAGACACTAATACGGAGCAGAGAAACAGCGGTGAGGGAAAGGAGACCTTTGACGATGTGGTAATGACGAGGAAGAAACAAGGAGATTTTTACTGAAGGCGAGGGCGAGTGGGGAATAGGTTGTTGTTGGTGAAGAAGTTGTTGTGGCTGCCAGTGACACGTCTCGTTGTCGCCGCCTTCAGTGATGCTAGCAGACACGGGTGGTTGGGGCGATCGGGGGAGGAGACTCGAGGGAAGGGAGATCACAAAGTCATCAGCAGTTGGGTGAGATACTGTCGCAGTCGAGGGTGATGGAGGTGCGTGAGATGTTGTCACAGTCGAGAGAGGGGAGGTCAGAGAAGGGGAAAAGAGAGAGATTTGTTCGTCAGCGCGCGTCTGTCGCAATCGAGGGAAGGGAGATCAGAGGAGGAGAAGAGGCTGATGACAAAGGCGACATCCAATGGAGAGGATCTGATTGTTGTCGATGAAGTTGTTGGTTGGAAATTGGATTTGTCGGCAAAATACCGGGGAAAGAGGAAGGGGAATGGAGTCGGCGACGGGCAGCGAGGGATCTGGAGGTGCTGCGAAGGTGGTGGGGGTTGGGGTCGTCGGCGAGCTGCTGAGGGAGGCACGATCGTCAGAGGGAGGTGGCGGCGGTTGGAGGGGGGCAAATCCTAGATGGGTTTGCTCGGGGACGATGATGAACAATGCTTCATCATCCTTTTTTTTTTGATTTTTTCCTCTTTTTTTTGTTTTTGATCCGATCTAGGGTTTCGGATCTAAGAAAAATGAAGTGGAAATTTGGAGGGGACTCGGCTTTGATACCAAATTGATGTGGGACGGAAGGTGACTTTAGGGTTTTTGTGGAATGGGGAGAATAAGAGAAGAAAGTAAAGATATGATCACGGATCGCAATCTGGATCTTGGCTTCACCATCTGGTTCGATTAATCCATGAGATTAAATCAAACAATACAATTTTTCACAAGGAAACCAAATTTTAATTCAAATCATCATGATCTCAGAAATCTAATTCATGGCTATATATAGCTTACATTACGTGCACCATACGTGCAGTTATTAATAAACTCAAATCTACCCAAATTAGATTCAAATAACTCCTAAAACTCAACAAAGTCTATCCAAATATAATTAAATAAAAATCTTAAATCCTGCTAAATCTGGACCGTTCGATTCCCCATCAGAGGTCTTTGAAGGTTTATCAAATGATCTGATTGGGAACCTCGTCCTTTAGAGAGGATGGACTAGCATTGAACCAAAACCAACTTTGATTCTTTTCGGAACCAAACTGGTTGACCCTGTGAACCAAACCGACTAGACTGAATTGCATTTGTGTTCAGTTCATGTTTTGGGTTTAAAGCGAATGGTGTTCAACCCTAGGCTGGGAGGTGTCAACCATGATGATGGTCGGACATTTGATTGATACCTTTGGTGCATCCTGCTCTGTCCAGTTGAGTTGGTAGTTATTCAATGACAAATGTACTTGTCCTTTGTTGTGATTTATGGATGAGCTAATTTAAACTTGTCCTATTCCACATTTGACCTTCAGCTTGTACTTGCTTTCGATAATATCTAATAAGAGATTGAATATGGAGGCCTGACTTCTTTAGTGAGTCCTTATCTGTCATCTAAATTATATAACTCAAGCATATACGACTAGGTAGTGGGTTCATGATTCAAAGTCGCGGTCTCGGCCGCCAACTCGGCGGGCACCAAGACGGATCTGTCTCGGCTTCTCGGATCGGACTCAGGAGATACGCGCAAAATGCTACGTAGAAAGCTATAAACGTTCTAAAAAAATCACGACAAATTCTAAAAAAAATATGGACATCAATATTCATGTATCACATATTCAAAACCTATCACCTAGCACCCTCAACATAAAACAAAAGCATAAATACATGCATCGTCATTAGAAACATATCAAAATACAAGTATAATATAGTAAATTGCACAAAATACATTCATAAATATATGCTAATGTAGTCATTTCCACATTGAATTCTGATGAGATACAAACTCATCATTATCATAATCCCCGCGATAAGTATAAAAAGTAGGTGTATAGTTTTCATAAGGAAAATAGTATGCTTGTGTGTAAGATCCAGTAGGTTGAGATGATTGGATAGAAGATCGAGCATCAGAGTAATGTGGCAGTAGGTGTTGAGCAATATCAGCTTCATGGTGATAGTACTTAAAACCTCAATATTCAGCGTTGCTAGTAGAATATTCACTAGTGCTAAAATAATCTGTGTTAGAATGTTGGCCTGATGTCAAACCCAACCCCTATAAATGATGACCTTCAAGACTATGTACTTAAGTGAGTAGTTATTATGTCCACTTGAATAATCATCGCTAAAACTCATATCAACCAACTATTCTAAATACTTGCGCTGTTGCGAAATCTCCGCTGGCCTTCATGATCTGTATCTTGTATGGCATAATACTCAGAATCCCATGTCATAGCACCACCTCATTAGCTTTCACCAACACCATGAGTCTCTTCATCATCATCACCATAACCGCTATCATCATCACTACCGTCACTGTCATAACCGTCGTTATCTTCACCGCCATCATCATCGTCGTCGTCACCACCGCTTCTTTTGTCACTGCGACGAATTCCTTCATCCGACCAACTTAAGTATCTGGTGGTAACATCGGTTGTTCTCCCTCTCAGATCCATTCATCCAATATATCATCATCATTGAAAATATTGTTCAGATCAATTGGGTTGTATTAATCATTAGGTCGCTTTAGCATGTCAAGTTTCTTACTCGCAACTACATATTGTAATGCATAAACACTAGTTTATGTAACTTTTTTATTGCCAACCAGTTGCGCAGTTTTGTATGAATCAGCGACCACGTGCTCTAATTTCTTTCACAACTCGATGAAGAACATGTTTGGCTTAAAACTTTATAGCAATTTTTTGTAAATTGGAGCTTCTTCGTCATAGTTAATCCACCAATCAGTTGGAAGAGATTATTGCACTGCTCTTCTAGTCAGTGAGCTTCCAAATTCTTCAACTTCATCCACAAATAATTTTATCTGTGAGAATTCACATCATAAGCATTATATCGATGGAATAAATAAATTATTAGATAGCTTTACTCATTAATAGCTCTTTCTTATTTATTCAAATCAGGCTCCAATCTTTTAATAACCTCATTTAATCCATTTCTCACTTTTGGATGTGTAGAAATTTTTTTGAATATTGGACTGTTGGATTTAAAAAATATGCTGCAATAATGTAAAACACATGATTGTTATGATATGACAGTTTCAATTTCTAGTCATCAAATATGATTTTTAGACAAATGGAATACCAGCAGCATGCAAGTGTTAATGCAATTGTCTCTCCCATCTTTTTCAATGATATCTCAATACTTCTTTCAATTCTTATTTGATGCCTTTATAACCAGTTTTGCTCTATCCATAGCCTCATAAATAATAAATAATGTAGGTTTCTTGTCCTGATCCACTATCTTCAAGACTCTAATAAGAGAATCCATAATGTTTTGGACCTCTCTTACCTTCTTCCAAAATCGGTCATTCAGAATGAGCCTAGAAATGTTATCTCTCACATTTCTTCTACTCTTTATCTCTCACACTTAATTAGATTAATATTGCTTTATGTTAAATTAACTAGATTAATATTAGCTATATATATATTAAATTATCTAGATTAAATTAACAAGATTAAATTTAGACTAATATTAACAAAATTAACTTATTTAGACTAATATTAACAAAATTAACTTCATTAAATTATCAAAATTAATACTACTCTTTCATCATCAGGTTTGTTCTGATCCTTGGTTTCCCGCTTACAGCAACTGAAACCTTTATTTACAGAGCAAGAAATTAAAGCAACAGATTAGAAACAAAGAGAGTCTGGGAGATGGAGAGGGAGAGAAAGAGAGCGGGTGAGAGAGAGAAGGGGGAGAGAGAAACAGAGGGAGGGAGAAGGAAAGAGACAGAGAGAGAGAGAGAGACAGAGCCTGGGAGATGGAGAGCGAGAGAAAGAGAGCGGGTGAGAGAGAGGGGGAAGAGAAACAGAGGGATGGAGAAGGAAAGAGGCAGAGAGAGAAACAAAGGGAGGGAGAAGGAAAGAGACCGAGAAAGAGAGCGGGTGAGAGAGGGAGGGGGAAGAGAGAGAGAGGGGGGGATGGGAGAGGAAGAGGAAGAGAGAGAGGGACCTGGAGGCTGATCGGCGATCCGAGCGGCGGAGCAGGGTCGACGATCGGAGCGGCGGAGCTCGGAGCTGGAGCGGAGCGGTGTCGGGTTCGATGCGAGATCTGAGGTACGTTCTGTTTTTTTCCTATTCCTTTTTTTTTTTCTTTTTATACCTGTTTCGTCATGGGTTCACAGGAAACAGATCCTGACTCGGCCGAGGATCAGAGTCGACTCGACCGTATCGACTCCGATTCTTGGCCGAGTCGGTCAACTAATACTGGAAACGCCGACTCGCGTATCGGAATCGTCTCGGCGATGGCCGAAACGGATACGACTCGGCCGAGTCGACCATCGCCGAGACGTATCCGACTCGGCCTAGTCTTCGAACGCTAGGTGGGTTCAACAAAATAGGCTAAATGGACCTCTCTCCTAGCTGATGACAGCCAGGAAAGGAAAGAGAGAGTAGGGATTCACTTCCCTCGCCTAAATAAAGAGCCCACTGGTTCTCTCGTTTATTATGCCACAACATAATTCTCTTGTAAAGTTGCAACTGTAAAAGAAACAGGGAAGAATGAGAGAAAAAGATAAGGGGAATGATGAGGAAGAACAGAAGATTGAGTTCATTACTCTTGCTAGCAAGTCTGGGAGCCTCTAAACTGTCTTCGATGGGTTCATATCACTCTTTGGTACTAGTTCTGTTTAGATAGTAGCATATCTTAAAAACCGTCTGGCTAGTTATTTATCATGCATGATACCTTGAATAATGTAGATATGATGTAACGTGTGGATAGGAAGTAAAGCGGGATTAACTTAAAGAGGTTCTCTTTTAATTTCTTTTGTAGAATTATACCAATTGCTGGCAGATTTTGTTTGAACAGTTTCTCGCTTGTTTTCTGTTTTATTGATCTCCCTAGGTCTGATGTGCATGCCTTTACTGTATTTGATGGACGTCCACTTTATTCTTAATACAACTCCTATGCTATTCGATTGCTAATTCCAAACCTTTTTTTCACTTTCAATCATAGTTATAAACAAATCCCTCTTTTGCTATCTACACTTGTGTTAATGAAATGCTTTATTGCTTTGACCTGGCCTTCTGGCTTCTACACCTATACAACACTGTTGAAATTAATTTTGTCATTGTCACCCAGGTCCTTTTCATAAAGAAAGGGAACTGGATGTGAGAAACTTTCGAAGTTGAGAAAAAAACCTCCACACTAGATAACTGAGAAAATATCTTGCAACTGGCTTCTGCCTGCTGTTAACTTTTTTTTGTCTGGTTGGCTATACATCAATCCTGCAGGACTGGTGCTAAATTCTTGGCCTAGGCAACTATGGGAATGACTAATGAGATGTCCTTGGCGTCAGTGTTTTAAATGTCGGCCGACATTTCCGCAATGTCGGCCGACATTTCGTTTTCAAACCCTCACCGCCACGACATCCTCACCCGCATTTGAAATGGCGTTTTAGAAAATGTCGGCCGACATTTCGGGAAAAATCTGATATGTCGGCCGATATTTTCCCGAAATGTCGGCCGACATTTTGGAAAAAACCCAATATGTTGATTAGTCTTGAAAGTTAGAGCAATTGAGAAATTTTAACAACGGATTAGTGAATATATGCAAAATATTTAAGTTAATTATACATATTTTAAACATATTTATGTAGTTTTACATAAGTTATGTATGTATTACCTTGATAAGAATTTTAAATTACATTATTTAAGACATTTAGGATATATATTTGTTATCCGTCATGACGTCCGAAATTTACTAAATGGCCCCGAAATATCTCCGAAATCTAAAATCCGACATCCGATTACGACATCCGACATTTCCCTGATATCCGACATTTAAAACACTGCTTGGTGTTGAGTGTAGGTTGGTAGGAATAGAGATCTAACTTTATCGGTCAAAGTTTAAATCACATGCAGAAACAGACCAACACTACAATCCCAGACTGGAAAGGAGCCTAATATGATTTGTTATGAGGGAGAGTTGCATTTGTATGGTGGCAGAGAATTGACCAAATGACCATATAAGCTGCCATCTTTCTTTAAGTCCTATATGATATAGTTCCACGTGCATTTGCCTATCTGATTAATACTGAAAGCATATCTTCACCTTAACTGCTTTTCCTCAGTCACAAGTCTTTGTCTGTTTCTGTCTGCATATTCAGTGACAGCTAAAATAGTTCTCTCAGATACTAATTTAATTGTTTGACCCTTTGGACTTGATGACATTCTATAGCTGTTTATCTGTTGCTAAACATTCCTTTCTGGAAACTCTTTTGTGTAATATAATTATTGCTTTCCCCTTTTGTCTACTGATTATGTCACCATCAAGTATAATACACCATTGTGTGCTTCATCTTACACAAGCAATTCACCTTTGTAGGTGTAAATAGAGAGGAGAACTTATCCTTTCCATCCTACAAAAGCTAAATCGGTGTAAAGAGAGTAGGCAATACTCCTTATTAGGCTACTAAAGTAAACTTGTCTTTCTGCAGCTATAGCTAATGCCTGTTGTTGATTCTTAATTTGTTATTTGTTATTTTATTTATTTATTTATTTTTTATCGTTAAGCTTCTGTAATTCTTGCCAAGTTACCTCTTGTGGCCTGTCCAAAATGTCCATATAGAAAAGTGGTTCTTTTGACAATCTTAATTCTTACTTTTCATGTGACTGGTGACAATACTATTTTATCGAGTTAATCTGTCTCCTTTATTTCATCTTCTCTTTGCTCAATCAGCACGCTTGAGAGCTCCAAAATGGTTGAAATGTCCAGTGGGTGCATCCTTTGGTTTTGGAGGCAAGCTTGTTTCGTTTCAGCCTAGTCTAGCAGCTGCAAATGTTCCATCTAGTAGTTCAGAGGTAAGCCTAAACATTTCTAATTTTTAGGCATCTCTGTCTCAATAACCAACTTTCTGTTCCCAGGTTTATGTGCATAATTTGGTCACAGAAGACAGTTTGGTTAGCAGGTCCACTGAATTTGAAACATCAATCCAAAATGGTGAAAAGACCTCATTGCGGTTGTTATGTGAGAAAAAGTCTCAGGATTCTCTGTATGTCAGATTCGCACCAAAACATTTTTTATCAATTTTCTATATGCATATTATTTAGGGTTTTATTATCTTTGTTCCATTTGTCTTTAACAGGTCGGAGGATGAAAAAGAAACTTGGGGTTTTTGAAGGTTATGTTTGAGGAAGAAGGAACAGCTAGGACAAAATTACTAACTCATCTTGGATTCAGTGTTCCTAATGAAGGAAGTGAAAGTGCAACTGATGAAATTGGGAAGAAACTAACTAATACGAGTTTTGATGAGAAGGCTAGTAAAGGTGCACTTTTTGTGGGTGAAGAAGGTAGTGCATTCTTGATCGACAATGGGGAAGATTTCTTTAACAATCCCCAGCCCTCTGAGAACAACTTTGTTGCTGAAGACAATGAAATTCCTAATGACAAGCAAATAAAGAAAGAACAGGAGGAGCATTTGGAGAGCACTGACCTTTCAATTGATGAAAGTATTCAACGTGCTTTAGTTGTTGGAGACTACAAGGGAGCAGTTATACAGTGTATGGAAGCAAACAGAATGGCCGATGCACTGGTTATTGCTCATGTTGGGGGTCCTTCATTGTGGGAAATTACTCGTGATCAATATCTTAAGAAAAGTCCTACATCGTATCTAAAGGTTTGGATATTAACTGTTTGCATATCTAAAAGTCCTACTCATGATCAATTATTTCATTGTCTTCAAACATCATTGTTTGTGTTCAACATATACAGGGTGGCATTAGGTTGTAGCGAAATTTTAACTAGGATCTGGGTGTTTTTTATGCTTTTTTTTAAGGTTTTTGTAGCATATCTTGGATTTTTTTTCTTTTTTTCTCTTTTGATGGGATTTTTTGAACATTCAGGTTGTATCTGCAATGGTGACTAATGATCTAATGGGCCTTGTTAGCACCCGGCCCCTAGATTCGTGGAAAGAAACACTCGCTCTCTTGTGCACAGTAAGATTGATACTTTTCATCATGTATTTAAAGTTTGATTGGTATGTGGGTAGTTGTCATACATTATGGATTTGTAAAAGTGTCGGGATTGCAATTAGTGAAATTGGATCTTTGTCACTGCAACTGAAGTCTCATTTATTTATTTGCTTATATATATATATATATATATATATATATATATATATATAATATATATATATATATAGAGAGAGAGAGAGAGAAGAGAGAGAGAGAAATGTATATCAGCCTGCGGTTGAGAGAACTCTCTCAGCCTGCGGTGACGTGGCTCAATTTTGTCACCCCACTAACTTGCGGCCCGCTTATAGGAAGAAGTTAAATTACCAAATACCCCTTATGAAAAGCTACTCTTTCGGTAACTTTCGTTATTGTTTATTATTATTTGCCCAAAAGGCAATTTTTTTGGATCGCACGTTGTCAGACTTAGGTTATTGTTTATTATTATTTTTCCCCTTTTTTTTTGCCGCTCTTTATAGGATTTAGGTTATTGTTTATAAATTATTTCCCCCCTATTTCCTTATCTCTCTTTGTCAGATCTAGGTTCTCCTTTTCAGCCTACGATAAACTTTTTTCTGAAAATATAAAATCTTTTCAGATCAATTTTTTCTCCAAAATATTTAATGTCGACGTCTCAGCAGTCTACTGGCGATCTAAATATGAAAGATATTGCATCTGGTTCTACTTTCTCTTAGAATATTGAAAATCTTGAAGGGTTGACATCTTTGCATGCCGATCAACAGGTTTTAATTGTTTCAATTTTTTAAAAACAATTTCTTAAATATTGAATTTCTTAGATTTCTTCTCATACGGATAACTGCGACTTAGGTCGCACAGTGTAGAGAGATTTATGTCGCAGTCTGCCACTGGCGTGTCATTATAATCAGATTTATTATCATTCTTTGATTTCTACTGTATTATTTTTTGTAAGTAGTTGTACTTTAAAGTTTTACTGCTACAAAATTCTCCTATATAGATTAATTTTTGTGTATATAATGTAGACAGAGACTTTGGTCGCAGTGTACATGATTAATTGCGACCAAGGTCGCAGTGTTGTTATTGATAAAGAGGGCTAGCTACTGCAATCTAGGGTCGCAGTACATGGACTGCGACTTAGGTCGCAGTACGTTAGGTAGGTGTTTCCTTTATATTAACACGCATAGCGACCAAGGTCACAGTGTTGTTGTTGATTAAGACTGCCGCCAGCAACTGCGACCAAGGTCGCAATGTATTTTATTAAGACTGCGGCCAGCAACTGCGACCAAAGTCGAACCTTCATTTTAAAATTTTATTCGGGTGAAATAATTAATTATTAACTGCGACCTTGGTCGCAGTATATTCGTTATGTTTAAACATCAATAAAGACTATTAGTAGAATATTTAAAATGAAGGTTTGTAACAATTGTACAGCATTTCAACCAAGAGATAGTAGTAAAAACTGTAATTCACACAATTAACCTTAGAAAACAGAGTTATATATATTTAAAAAAACAAAATACAAATTTTAAACTTCTAATCCTCGTCATCACCATCATAATCAGATTCGTCGTCAAGAGTATGACCGCTTTCGTCGTCCGTATTGCTTTCCGTCCCTTCCACATCTTCAGCGACAATCTCCTCTTCGCTTTCTTCCTCTTCATGTATGTATTTTGGTTCATCAATGAACTCCCAGAACGGGTCATCTGTATCAGGCTCATCCTCTGACCCGTAGCGAGGCATCGCTTCAGAACTATACATCCAATCATCATTAGATGATTGGCTTCTTTCCGGTGAAGACGGTGGAGAAGACATTTTTGAATCTATTTCCGAACAGTGAGAGTAACGAGTTTCAGCAAAAACAATTTAGTATGTTTATAATCCTGTCCTGATGACCCTTTATATATTTTTAATCCCGAATTCCAAAAGGTTTAATCTCTCGAACCACGTGAATATCTCCCAAATTTATTTTCAACCTTTTCCCAAAATTGTATACTTTCTAGGTGACTGTTCAGTTATCCAAAACAGTTTAAAAGTAATACACTCTTATATTAAATTACTTGAACTCCAAAACAGTTCATTATTGCGACCATAGTCGCATTGGGAACTGATAAATGATTAAGTAACTGCGACCATGATCGCTGTCTCGATTAAAGTATCGCCGTATAAGGAAACGTTGTAACTCAAACAGGTCATTTACTGCGACTTTGGTCGCAATACAATTACTGAACGCATGTTTGTTTCTAACATCAGTACGCAATAGTAAAATCCAAGGTGTAACAAATGTAGATGGGAAATAATCAATGGAACTTATAATAAATAAATGTATAGAAATGTTTATAAATTAAATCAATAAAACAAAAAAAATATTCAATGAATTGCAATTATCTTTACATCTATAAAATAAAAAATTGTGCTATATCAATATCAATAAATTGTCAACTGTTAGTCTTCAAATACTGTCCTTCGTATCATTTCTGTTTCTTCATCCCAACTCTTCTCTCTATATGCAAGTATCATGTATGCAAGCTCACTTCTTAGTCTCTGTACATCAGCATCCGTAACAGTATCAACAGCTGCTGGACTACCAAACGCTATGCTTTCCATGTACTTGCATACATATACAGCGCAATCAACACTGAAATTTGCACAGAGTAATCATTAAATGAAATTAGATTTTTGTAATAAAAAAATGTAGAAAATATGATAGGTAAGGAGATGTCAAAAATTTATATAACTGTTTGGTTGTTGGGGGCATCTTGTGTATTTTATATTTATTTTTCTCATTAATTTATTTAAATCAATCTCAAAAATCTGTAATAATCTTTCTTTCTGCAATGTCAATAGAAAAAAAATCAGTACTAATTAAATTAAATGCAATTTCCCAGTAATCGAAATATTAAATTTTAACTCACCATTATTCTTGTATCTTTTTGATAAAGCTTTAATATGCTACTATTTTTTTCAGCTGGGACCAAAGAGTTGTAAAAAATTCACTCTTCTGTATGGCAATCAAATACCAACAAGGTCCAGTGAAATCCGGGATCCTTGGCACTATGTTTGTGATTGATCGGGAAGAACATGAACTGCACATCTCTTGTCTATTTTTCAACAGCTGCTGCTTGATGAAATGATCTTCCAGATCTTTACTTTTAGATACAACACTGTGCTGCGAACAACAAAAAAAATAAATAAAATTCAAAATGAATTTAGAATATAAAAAATAATTAATGAAAATAAGAATTCATTACGTCAAGTCAACAGATTGCGATCATGGTCGCAGTGTTTCTTAATTATCACATTTTTATATTAATTTATATAGCGACCAAGGTCACAGTGTTGTTATTGATAAAGAGGGCCAGCAACTGCAATCTAGGGTTGCAGTACATGGACTGCGACTTAGGTTGCAGTACGTTAGGTAGGTGCTTCCTTTATATTAACACGCATAGCGACCAAGGTCGCAGTGTTTGTTGTTGATTAAGACTGCCGCTAGGAACTGCGACCAAGGTCTCAGTGTTGTTGATTAAGACTGCGGCCAGCAACTGCGACCAAAGTCGCAAACTTCATTTTAAAATTAAATTCGGGTGAAATAATTTAATTATAACTGCGACCTTGGTCGCAGTATATTCTTTATGCCTAAACATCAATAAAGACTATTAGTAGAATATTTAACGTTCAAAGATTTATTTCACCAAATGAATTAGGAAATTGATATTACAGTAAACCGTAAAGGAGAAAATAGATGTTTACCCAAGCTTCGCTCCGAAAGAATATGCTTTTTATCCTTCTCCTTTCTCTAGATGCTGCATGTAGAAATGAATTATATTCGCATCTAAGTCTCTACTGAACATCAGGTTCTCAATGTCATTTCTTGTAATCATGATTCCGTTGTCGGTATCCTGATACGCAGTAGAACTGCAAGATATTCAAAACAAAGTTAGTAATTAAATTGTTCTTATATAAAGGTATAACAGTTTTTTGATATGAATTATAATAAAATTAATTAACTTACTCAGAGAAGGACTTGTCGAAGAAATTTTTTATAAAGAGCTTGTTGATGGGGCTGCAGAATTCTGTATGTTGTGGTTTCGGTCAATTCTCTCGATTTTGGCTCAGTGGAGGAAATCTCTTTGTCGCCGAAAACCAGTGGCAGAACTCAGAGCCGCAGGCTGTGGAAGAGGATGCTCATTTATTTCTTCTTCTGTTTTGGATAAACGAAGTCGGAGTCATCGCGATCTCTTTCAGCGCGCTTGCGTCTTTGACTCCCCTTTCTATCGTTCCTTTAGAGTATTCCAAAATGTTTCTTTTAAGGATTGCTTCTGAGGCGGAGTATGTTCTTGATTTTTTTCTTCAGAAGCTCTATCTCTTTGGAGTTCTTGAATCGTTTGAGTTAAATTCAAAGAAAAACTTGGGATATCTTCCCCAGAAATATTTACAATAGATTCAGAACCCATGATTTCATCCTCTTCCAATTTTTTCTTCTTCTCCTCTTCAGCCTGCTTCTCCATCTGCTCCGTCATTCTTTTGTGCTCCTTTTCCTCTCTCCATTCCTTCTACTTTGCTCTTCTGTCATCCTCTCCTTCCACTCTTCCCCCCCCATTCCTCTTTTTCTCCCGCCCTTCTTTAACTCCTCTAACAACTTCCTC